>JARKHS020014261.1:0-101615 GCA_030143305.2 Amblyomma americanum
CTGGCTCCTTGCGGTGTCCGACAGAGTTTGGAAGGAGTTTGGAGGGTATCACGATGACGCGTTCTACGCGATGACTGTAAAGATCGCACAAAGCCAGAGACCGGGTTTATGCAGGGTGTGGTTGCGCCCCCTGTCCCATAGCGCGCCCTCCACTTGAACACGGCCAAGGCAGAGCGAGGCGGGTCACGTGATCACGTGAAGGGGCCACGCGTCGGTCGTAGACAGACGTGCTGGTGTGTAAAATTCACTCCTGTAGAATTACCTTCGTGCCTCCCACTGGTGCTGAAGTGCTTAATTCGATATATATATATATATATATATATATATATATATATATATATATATATATATATATATATATATATATATATATATATATATATATATACACAACGCGTTGAAAGAAAATGTTTTGCAAGCTTAACGGTTTTCTCAGAAATTTGCTGTACATAATTCACGAAGACATTGCAGGGAGCTATAAGTTCGTTTTCAAATAGCAGCTGAAGAAGGAACTCAAACTTCACAGACCATAAAAGTTGTCTCATTGTCTATCTATCAAGCTGTCTATATGAGAAACGTCAATTTTTCCAAAAGTGAAGCATAGGAAAAATACAGAAGTATAGCGGTCACGAATTTCGGGTTTTCCATGATTATTTAAGAAAGAATTTGTGAATTGGAATAAGAATTTTGATCTTTGATACATTGCGTTTTAGGGATGTGTTTAAAGAGTTAAGGTGGAGTAATTAACACCGAAGGTTATGAGCCCGTTTTTGCATTTCGGTTCCATTTAAATGCGGCTATCGCGTCTGGGTTGACCCGAAACAGGCCCAGTGGGACGTCATCAGCAGACATGAACTACTAAGAAAACTTTCACAGCCGAACTTTTCAGGTGAATTCGTGATGTTCATCCTAAGTCATGCAGAATAATTTACTTCAGTCTCTTTCTAAAATCTCTCATATTTTATCTTTCTGTTTGTTTAAAATATTTAATACAATAAAGTCATATTTTCGCCGTACAGTGCTTGGTGACAACCAAATGTGTTGCTAACGATGATCATTTTTTTGGTGCAACGCAGCTTGACTGTAAGGCGCCACACCTTGAAATATTTTACTCCGCACAAGGTGGGGTGAAAGATTTATTGTGGGCTTGCAACGAATCATTTGGTTTTGTCGCGTATAATTTCATACGCGGCACATGAGTTGCTTTCGTTACTGAAGCCAGTTTTATATAAGAATTTCTGCGCAGTCAATTACTTTTTCCTCAAACCTTGTCAGTGTTTGCGCCGAAAAGATAAAGACGCTCTAAAGGCGATACAAAAAACTCTGGAAAGTCTCACAGTCACTGTTATAATTTTTTACCTCGACCTCCGCCGCTCTCGCGACCCTCGTGGTACTTGAATTGCCAAGTGACGGTGAGGGAAAGGATAAGAAAACAACAAAATGCTGAAGCATGCGGAGCAAGGCATAAAGGGAAAGAAGTCGATACGACTGCCTGCGTCGCGGAGTTGATGAGCCGGGCTGGGGAGCGCGGGATATCACCATCGTAGCCGATGCGTAAGATGGTCCTTGCGCCGGTTGCCATGCGGGCGGATTCCTTGAAATTTGTCTTCACCTGCTGCCCCTTGAGAACGGTAAGAAGGCGCGATGAATATTGTAAAAAGAATGCTCCAGGAGTAGAAAAGGTCTTGCTGCTTTTTTTAGTGCGGAAACTTGATAATCTAAGCTGCCAGCTGAAGGTGACGCACATTGCCTACTAATTTTACGCGTGGCCACTCTCCTCAGCCTAAAGACACCCTTGTGGCTCTACTCTATTCTCATCGATCCAAAATATTGAATGTCGTGATGAATGCTATCCTGTCTCCCCTTCTGCGCATTCATGAAAGTATTTCTGGAAGTTATTATCTGAAGGGCCTCGATGATATATAGCTGATTGCTAGGAAAGTCATATTTTTCGCATTTCTAGTGGGCGCTTGTATGTTCAGTTTAATATTTCGTGCGTTCTGTTCTATATTAAGTTGAGTTTGAAAATAAAATTTATTTAAACCGCTCCGCAACAGGAGTGGACATGTAACTGAAAGCACAAGAGAGCAGGAGCCAAAAAGCACACTGCTTTTCAACCAATCTCTAGTAAATGCTGAAATTCGGCACACACTTAGGGCACACGAAAGGAAGCAAGCAATGCTGTAGTAAAACTGAAAATCATCGCATTTATTAAAATAGTTCTCTTTTGAAAGCTATTGCAGCTTACAGAACAGAACTATTTCAAAAAATGAATTTTATTAAATGGATCCCAAAAGAAAATCTAACACGAGGCAGTGGCAGCCGCGACAAAAATCGCAGGGAGGGCATGAAATAGCGCCAGGTGTCGGCGAGGTACCAGCTGCACCAATTTCCAGGTGCCCAATGGCGACGCGAAAGTATCTATCGCCCGTCACCGTAGTTGGAACGACCATTTTGAGTCGCCTCTGAAAATTCCGCACGCTGTTTTCCTCTGACCTAGCAAAATGTCGTCGACATCGGCGAAACCTTCCACAAGCACTGCAGCAAATCGCCAAGAACGTGATCGCTTTTCGAAGCAACAGGCGAGACGTTTACCACGAAAAATGAACCACAGCACGATCGCCAAAGGAAGCGTCATGCGAGATCTGTCACCGCACAGTAGGAGCGAGAGCAATGGCACCTTCGCAAATGAAAACACTTCTCAGCGCACTTGCATTCCTGCAATGAGGTAGTCTAAGATTACACAGCTACTCCACACCTCATAAGAGTGGACTACTCTAAGCGGCAAGTGAGTGCCGATTTGAAAGGATTTAAACAAAAAATGAATACTGCGCTTCATATAATGGAGCTGCGCTCTAAAATTGTGCGGCAGAAGAAACAGAACAAAAGGAGACACGTTTTTCTGATGACAGTAGAGGCAGATTTTATTGGCCGCTTTCAAATGACGCCGCCATCCGCAAGCACAAAAACGTGGGTACTGGGACTCTTCTGTTTTGAAGCGAAGTTTCTCCTCTCGTATGATCCAAGAGCCCTGGACAGATTCCACACTTTCGGCGGATTACGCCTCGCCACTGAACATCACTGAACATGAAAGCGTTCGCACATGCTACAAAACGCAACCCGCGATGCAGCCGCTGTCGCCGCCGCCGCGAGACGTGACAGACGTCATGTCACGTCACGCAGGCCTCGTATTTCCACTGTGGTTGGCCGGAGATCTAGAGAGACAAGTCGTCATCTAAATGACGTAAACGTGGCCAAATATTAAGGTCAGTTTGAATGCGAGACGTTTTCGGCAATATTATGAGCAGTTTTTCTGTCAAACTTTCCGCTAAGACAAAATATTTGGACAAATTTTGCAGTGTTTCCGATGATTAATGGCTTCATATCTCCGTAGCTTCAAACTTCCCTTTAGTCTGCCTTTAAGCGGCACATGAAAGCAGGAACATGTGGCCACAACTGGCAGAGACCCGATATATCCCTCGCCGATGCTGCAGATCGATATCCTTATTTTCCCGGAATTTAATGGGGTTGGGAAGTTTTCGCTAACGCTAACGCCTTTATTGCACTTGAAAGTCACCTACAGAAAGCTATCAGCAAAACATTTAAGTGGATGCTCCCGTAAGCCGTGATGTCGGTTGTTTTTTGTTTCCTATGTTTTTAAACAGACTCCTCCGCTGTGAATGCCACGCAGAGTCCGCTGGCCCTGGACCCGGTGGCGCTACGGCACTCCAGTCGGAGTCATGTAACGTTTTCAAAGCAATACTGCAGGCTGTGGGGCGATGCAGTTGCGCCAGACGCCTTTCCCAGCTGATCGTTGCGGCGGCGCGACGAGAGAATAGAAAAGAAAAACAAATTACGATATGCGCAGAAAGCGAGCTGCACTTCATTCTGTCCGTCTTTCGCCTTGCAACGGCGTTTTGAGTAGGTACACTGCAGAAATAGCCATGACGCGAAACCAAGAACCACGAACTGTCTTTTCTACTGAAGGTTTTCCAAGGGCTCGGGATTTTGGCAGCAGAAACATTGGGCAATCCGCAATTTCACACTCGTCCAAGGGATTCTCTGCTAACCACCGTATTCCTCCTGCTCCTCTTCAGCCTGTCTTGCCACCACCGTGCAACTCAGAGCCTAGACTCCTAATCCGCGAATAAGCACAGCAGGGTTCCTATTCATTGATTTTCGAGCCATTCGAGCTTCGCTGGACTGCTCGTCGCGGTGACGCCATCTTTGTTCGTGAGGGTGTGGGTATGTTTATGTTAGCACTGTTTATATTGGCTTCACTTTATTTTAACGTGCGTCTCTTCTTCGCTCATTGTTCTGTATGTAAGTGTGATTACAGCGAGCTGCGTGTAGCAAACACTGATGACCTCGATGTTAATCAAGGTCACCCTTAAACCTTCCTTCCACTTCGCTAACGCAGCGCACTTAACAAAGGAATCCCGACAGCCGCTGACAGCGGAAGCGGAAGTAATTTGTTCACGGAAGTAACCGTGTGCTCGGAAGGGAGTAGCTGGCGTTGCTTGTTCGCGTGTAAGGGAAAGAAACGCGTAAGTCCGCCATCGCCCAGAAGAGAGCCAGAGTGATTGAGTGCTGTAGAGGAGACATCGGTATAGCAGCAAGAAGAGGGTTCGGTCCACGCACCATGCTTCCATGTGCGGACACTCACTGCAAAACAAGGCAAAAAAAATCATAAGCACACGGCGGCAGCAGAGAGCCGGTTAACTCGATTGGGGGACTTGAAAGCAGCCAGTCGAGGCGCTCCTATTAGCGGCTCGTTAAGATGGGGTAGGTTAAATACTAATAGCCTTGAGAAGATGTGTCAGTAACTCGTGTAAAGAGCGAAGAAACAAGAAATGGCTATGATGGAATGATCTAGTTTGCATACTGTTTCCTGGTCGCAGCTGATGATCATAACATCGCGTATGAAATATGACTGAGTGCGAAAACGGTCTACTATGACGAGAGATTGACCCCTCGTCAAACATAAAAGGGCTGTGATATGCTGAGCTAGTCTGTAGACTGCTTCCTGGTCGCAGGTGATGATCATCACATCGCGTATGAAATATGACGGATTGCACAAATGGTGTACTAAGACGAGAGCTTGACACTGGGCACAACAAGGCCTTTGCAATTCTTGAAGCAATAGTGAATCGTTTCTGCAGTGTCCGAGAGAGACTAATTTACCGATGACACAAAAATACTCTTCTTTGGAAGCCATATTCTGTCTGGCAATGTCCGCGCCTGTAGCCCGAAGACAATATTTTCGCACGGTGTGGAGATAAATTTGGCATCAGTGCAAGTAGATCATGTCCGTGTACAAGTACATTTAACAGCAAATGAGGAGAGGAAAACAGCAAAACCAAGCGTTTGCAGAAGCATTTTCGTGGTACTGATAATAGGAATTCGATGAAAAAACCGACTGTGGGAACGCGTACACAAAAATATACCTCGTGCATGAACCCGATCAACTAGGACGGTCTGAAAAAATAGAGGTCACAGTCTGAGCGGATGAAGCATTAGGTACATTTATCTAGAATAACGCAAACGTATGGGTTGGGAATATGTCTAGGAAAATTGTGCGTGTATTGTGCGATGTCAGTGCAGGTTAAAGAACCGCATGTGCTCGAAATTATCCGGAGCCCTCCATTGCGGCGTCCCTCACAGCCTGAGTCGCTTTTGGAAGTCAATCCGTCTAAAATCTACACCTGACATAAACCGTTGCGGGTACAGCGCATGTTTTACATTGCACTAAAAAGTGTTTGTCCTTGGTATCACGGTTCAAGCTGTCTACTGTCCGTCATTCGCTACGAAAAAAAAAGCGTGCTTCGCAGCAACCAATGCATGTGTTTTACAAAACTACTATTCGATGGCTCCCCAGTTTTTAGGCTGTGTAGCTTTATCAGTGACGACCACCTAATGCTCAACAAATGGAGGTAGAGCCTGCTCTATTTTCTTTTTAAAAGTGTGCGCTATATTCTACTGTTGTTTAAGCTCTCTTTATTGCTTCTTTTCGTGCCGAAAAAAAAGATTGCATTGCCGCGATTCAGTTTATTGCTTATTTTTTGGATGTGTGTACAGTAATCTTCACCATAAAAAAGCGTTCAACGAGGAGGAGAAAATGAAAGTTGGTTGTTAGGAAAAGAGGTGGCCCAGTTGTTCTAATTTGGAACCTCGTGCTTATTATTATCCTTATATATATTTAAAATAAGCCAAACAAACAACTGATTTATTGAACTATTCATATTCAAAAAATTGGTTGATTGCTTGATTGATTGAGCGACTGATTTCTTTATTCATTGATTCCAAGGCAGAGTTAATGTTACACTTCACGGGCCAGACCTCCACGGTACCTTGATGCAAGGGAGGAAGCAAGGAATGATAGGAAGGATAAGGACCAGCGCTGGCGGACCGATTATTTTTTTATTCAACGCTTTTGCTGGCTTCAGTGCCAACACCTCTACGTACATATGCAAGGAGACGTAATGAAAATCAGGTGAAGGCCGCATTGCTTTACAGCGAAGACAGCTTGCTGAGCGAAAAAGGACATCCGCACACACCTGTTGCGCCCTGTTAGTGAGAAAACACTACCGGCGAAGCCTCACCGGCTCGCCGGTCTGTGTGAAGCTTGCCCCTTAGGGTAACCTTGGGCAAACTGAAATTAAGCAAGCATTGCCCCGACTAGGATTCGAACCCACGGCAGCGCGAACGGATCAGCTTCTCTGGCCACCCCAATAGTGATACACCTATACGTGATTGTATCACTATACGTGAGGTGTATCACTATAGTGAGACACCTATAGTGATACACCTATACGCGTCTGCGTTTTTATGGAGGCAAAACGCTAAGGCACCCGTGTGCTGTGCGATATCAGTGCAGGTTAAGGATCTCCAGGTGGTCGAAATTATTCCGAAGCCATCCACTACGGCACCTCTTTCTTCCTTTCTTCTTTCACTCCCTCTTCTATCCCTTCCCTTACGGCGTGGTTCAGGTTTCGAACGATATATGAGATAGATACTGCGCCATTTCCTTTCCCAAAAAACCAATTATTATTATTATTATTATTATTATTATTATTATTATTATTATTATTATTATTATTATTATTATTATTATTATTATTATTATTATTATTATTATTATACGTGAGGAAAAAAGGAGCCAGCTGTCCTCTAGAGCACTCCCTTTTATTATAGGGTATGCGATAAAGGAGAGTTTATTCGAATTTTACTCCTTTCCGTTTAGAGCGCACGAGAGGGTAAATCTTAAACGGTCACTGCAAAACTGCCCGCCGACTCATTACTGAAAACCGTTTCCTGCACCGTGTTTGTCTTCCAGTTTCGTCGTTATTATTATCGTGTTTGCCACAGTCTATAACAGGTTTTTCTTTATGACTTTGCCCTTCTCCGAAAAACTCAGCATGAGAGTCTTGGAGATTCGTATGGGAAAGTTTTTTTATTCATTAAGTACCCTGCGTTGCATTTGTGTTATTGTTATTATTAGTGTTCTCGTCTAGTCACTTGGCTCTAATTCTGTTGCAAGTTTTTTCCCTGCACGAAATGAGATTTGTTCCTACAATTCTTGAAGGTCTAGGGACTTTAAGAAGGTCTCACGTTTTGCCTGAGGGCACTCTGCCTGAGAGCGACTGTTGGGAAGGCACACATAGAAAGGACAGGGAGTCCTAGGCAACGTCTGGAATAAGCCTCTCTCTTTGCCAGATTTCATTCCTTTTATGGTCTCTTTCTACAGCGGTATGACTTTCTCGGTCAGTGGTAGAAGATCCTGCAAATCAATGTTAAAAGGTACTGAAAACGTCCTAAGGCATATTACGAGGTTCACTTGTTACGTAGCAAACTTTGCGAAACGTGTTGTCTAATGTTAAGCGCATAAAAATTATAGTCAGCACTCGATTATTTAGGTTGGTTAACGTTGAGCGGCTGAGTAGACTGAACGTGCAGCTCTTTTAAGAATTCAGAGAGCTGGCGGCATCACGAGCGCAGCCTTTTATCAAGTTTCCATTGCTGAGAGTTTGTTTCTAAAGCGCACAAATCAAAAGCTGTAGTGGAGGCTTCCAGATTATTATTCACCTCCAGGAGCTCTGTATTAAGCACTGGAGTCGTTTATTGGGCAATAAATTTAGCGTTTTTCCTTCGTTTTGCCGCGGCAGACATGATCCCGCGATCTCGGGCACAGCAGCTGGCTGCCACACTGACCTAGCCACCGTGGCGGTGTCGTATACCTGCGTCATTGTCAACAAAAAAGCGACGAGAAATAACACTGCCTTCTTTGTCTTTGTCCCCGATAGCTTGCGTAATCATTAATCAAGAAGTATTCAGTGTAAAAACATTTTTTCTGGGCAGTGGAGGCAGGCCTTTCCGACTATTCGTCTAATGGAATGCCATTATCCGGTTCACTCTGCGCACTGCTCTACGCTGTTTTTGTTTCCAGATTCATGACCACTTCCGGTTAATAACTTTTTTCCATCGCATGCTCTGGTATCAGTACCTGCAACAAAAACATGGAATATATCTTGAAACATATTTCTGAAAACATTCATCTATCTGGGAACATTACATTCGCCGAACATATTTACATACGAGAGAGGACGCCCACTCATAGCGTGCTGGGAAGCCCATTTGGAGAGCCATATTTATGCCTTCGTGCAGGCTTTATATCTTGACACCTGTCCAATCTTGAGTGGCAGAATGTAATTTGAAGAAAAACGTAAGCAACTAAGAGCAATGGAAGCATCCG
This sequence comes from Amblyomma americanum, assembly GCA_030143305.2. Classification (NCBI taxonomy): domain Eukaryota; kingdom Metazoa; phylum Arthropoda; class Arachnida; order Ixodida; family Ixodidae; genus Amblyomma; species Amblyomma americanum. The sequence continues at coordinate 8,753 of JARKHS020014261.1, forward strand.
AATGTGTAATGAATGTGCGTCACGCCATACGAAACAGGCGAGTGAGTAAATAGACGAATGAAGCAAAATATGAAACGGCGCCCCACGCTCGTTTATGACAAGGACGCGGAAGATTGATGTGTGAGACATATGTTGCCAGCACCGAGCATATTTATAGATTGAAAACAGAGTGAGCGAATTTTTAGAGCGTGGTGTTTGCGCGGCAACGAGGTTGAACGTATGAAAACACATTCTTGACTGTTCAATTCGTTCGCAACAAGAAATAGTCAATAACAGCGATTATAGGAGGTGAGGGAAATTGCGGTCTGATGAAGGAAGTAGCAGGATAAATTACAAACAAAAATAATTCGCACTGCCGTATTAAACGGATTGACAGGGGAGAAAGAAATTTGTGAGGCAAGTTAGCACAAGCGCAAACTGCGAAGCCACTGCACTTTCTATTAGAAAGAATAAATATAAGAATCATACACTACACGCGTTAAATCGCTGTGCGCAAGCGCTGGTGAGAGCAGTAACGCCGGAGTTGTCACCTTACGTCACCGTCTCGACCCAATCACGAGTAGGCTTCTCCCTGAGCTGAGAGTGGAGGTTTTCGGGTGACCGCAGCTTTCATATACACGGATACCAATCTTTGCAGCGATCACTGTGAAAACGACTTCTGGCCCTATCTCTCGGGTGCTTTGTTACTTTTTTACGCCCTTGTTATCTCCTTTAGATAGCCAGGCGGCTAACATATACGTCTGGTGCTACAGCGAAAGCACTACTTCACTAGAAATTCTGAAAAAAACCGACGGGTCCTGAAGTCCTCAACCTTTTATCCTTGATCTTTGAAAAAATACTACGGTGAAGGTCACGTGGTAGGAAAGCATAAAATAAGTTATGTTGGAGGACAGTGTAAAGCAATGTTTAGAAAATACACAACCGAACACGAAGACAAGTTAAGGCAATGTTTAGGAAATAGTGCAGGTAATTCGAAATGAGGTGCTTTCGCACGTCATACTAGGTTTACCGGTGTCCAAACTCTGTCATTTATTTAGTTAAGTCACACACTGGCGTCATTCAGCCCGATATATTTCTAATTGGGCTTGGACTTCACTGCCTATTCTGGGCTCTGGCTTCGAAGCACTTAATGTGTTCCAAAGTACCACTTGCCTGTGCGGAAGACTAGGTTATTAAATTTTGAACTTTCATGAAAGTATTGTTTTCTGAGCGGCGCCATTGCATCTTGCGCATAGAGTCCCGACTTCTGGCATTTATTATTTTCTTGACCACTGCTGCCGTTTAACAAGAAATCGTAAATTTTCGCCACTCCATCGCGAAGAGCTTCTAGCTGCCGGGCCCCGAAGCGACTACGCGTCCACATTGTCACGCCCTTGATAATGCCGGGCACCTTATTGTTGCCTTTGCTATGTTCGAAAGGTGATATACCTCTCTTTTACCAGCTGCTCGATATTTTCCGGTTGTGTTGTCCTCGGCGTCAGTCTTAGATACGCATGGGCGGAATAAAATGCAAACACAAGACAGATGCGAATTCAGAACACACCACTGTCCCCTTTGTTCAGCGCAAAGGAGCACTGGTCTTTCTCTTTGTCATTCGCCTGTAGATCGGTACATCTGCTGTCGGTCTTTCCTGCGGCAAACGAAGCTGACGCATGCGTGCCGCTTGTCAACGCAAATCCCGATATAACCTTCTTTTGCAACCACAAAAGCACCGGCCGCCTCTTGTTTTTGCTGGACTCGGCAAGTCAACGTTTCCTGCCTCGCGTGAGTGCAAGAGCGAGCGCAGTCAGGGACGCCGAAGAGCCGAGGCCAGCCACGGGTAAACAAGTACTCGTAATAAATAAATACTTTCTGTCCAGCAGTTCTTGGTCCTTTTTCGGCCAGCACGAACTGAATTTGCCCCTTTCGGCACTCAAAGCATTTCCTTTCACACATTCGGTACTAAGCTGTCGAGTGGTACGTTTCTCGCCGTAACGCAGCTATCCGCTACCGAGTACCGTACTATCCGGACCGGAGTTCACGGGATGCGTGTGTCAGGAAAAAAAAATTTGATTTCGACTGAACAATGGCTGAAGCCTATCAACGAAAACGTCAGAAGGTATAAAGAGATGTGTACTCTGCACCACTACTACAGCACTAATATGGGAACATTATAACAAAGGACACATAATACAGGAAGTAGGAGAATAATTATAAGTGCATCAGGGGAGGGGGGGGTGGCTAGAGTTGAATGCGTTAACATTATAGCAAGAAACGCGCAATACCTGAAGTAGGAGAATATATACAGGTGTATCAGGGAGAGGATAGAGTTGAATGCGTTAACATTATAGCAAGGCACGCGTAATACATGAAGTAGGAGAATAGATACAGGTCTATCAGATAATAGAGATCAAGGCGTTATCAGTGGATGTGATAATATTAATCACTGACACATCTAGAGATATCATACAGAAAAACATTGCTGCAATAAGCATTTATTTAACTCTTTCATAAGCATTGTGATACAAAATTTTGTATTGCATCATTAATATCTATTTTGATTTGGAAGTCAAGATAATCAATACTTATTACTTTGCTGAACATAATCTTTTTTCTATGAAGCTGCATTCTATATTTTATTCCTTTAAAAGGAAAGAATTCGTTCATTTTGTTTCAGGGTAGGTTGTTTCAAACATATATAGTATGATAGCGAAGAGACTGAAATCGACAAGTCGCCTTACTTTTAAACTCAGAATGTTCTGACCCACGACCAAAAACTAAACAGCCACAAACAATGGGTGAAAGCAAATCGAACGGCAGGAAAAAATAGTGCGGATGTAAGTTAGTGCATTGCCAAGGTAAAAAACTCCAGCACGCATTCTTGCCCAACGCAGCCTCGCAATTTAGAAGAAAAAAAAACCTATATAGAAGTTACAAAATTTGTCGCAGTTCTCTTCAACCTGAGGAGAATTGCCATTTGCATTCCTTGTTCATTATTGCACATGTTGTGAGCAGAATGCTGTGCTCGGCTGCACATGTGTTCTGCAATGAAGAGCGCTTCTCTGTGCTTGTCTTCGGTGCGTCCAGTGTTCTGACAACGCTAATGTTTCCATGGTAAGTTTCACAGCCTTGCTTTTGCTCACAGTGTCTCAATATGAAAAACTCATTTCGTTGCCGCACTTTATTTCCTTTTTTTCCCCTGTGTCCCCTTCACTACGTGTAGAGTAGCCTACTGGGCATCGCCTGATTAACCTCCTTGCCTTTCCGTCTTCGTGTTTCTCTTTCTCTCTTCTCAAATTCCAAAAACGTCCTCCCTTCCACCGAAGAATCTCTATTGGGTACTTTTTCACAACAGAACAGGTTCAAATCAATGTTCATGTCCGTGCTCGGCTACAACACTTTTTCGTACAAAATGGAGCAGCATTGACTAATGCTTGGCCACTATAGCCTACCGAAGGGGCAGCACAGCAAAACTTCCACTGTCGGCGGAATCCTTTCACCCCTTCAGCTATGCCACAGCAGGACCGTTCCGACCATATCGGTCCCTTCGTTGTTGCAGGAACGTGCGTTAGGCATTCCTAAATCTAAATTCGAGCTTGAGTCGCAAAAGTGATCAACCAGCGAGCAAGGGGCAGCACAGGAGGTATCAGAATGCAGTTGCGCAGGCGGCGTTGCCCGTACTGTTTATGATAGCATGTATGTGTATGATAGGATTCCACATGACAGAGTTATTTACGGGTTTTTGTTTCCCCTTAATTTTTTTCCCCGTGCGGCATTCCATGACGTTCACCCTGAGCGACAAGCTCAATTAAGCCCCCTAGCTACCTCTAACCGGTTTTGTACTGGTGCGGTATTTATCGCTGGTTGCTCTTCTAACACAAGTTAAAAAAGAGATTTCAAGCTTGCGGCCTTGTGTTTAAAGCAGACAACCCGCGTTCGACTCTCTTTGCTCGAGGATGAAAACAGCCATCCGAATTTATGCGGTTCCTTGCGGTGAAGAAATCAACAGTGTAGGTGCACCACATTGTTTTTTTTCCGGCATAGCGTTGTCAGTGGTGTAGTACATCAGAATACTGCTAAGACGTACTAACTAGCAGGCTGGTAAAATAATATTTAATAGCTGACCTTTTACCATTTCTGGTAAGCTCATTAATTGTTAGGCGGAGTGTAGCTCATCTTGACCAATATCCATATCAGTTTTTAGAATTTAGAAAACGCGCTTACCCTCGCCGCTGTGGCCCAACCAATTTTGGCTGCATCGCGCCAAAATGCATGACCTTTCGAGAAGCTTGCAGTCAAAGCAACCTCTCCAGGCACATAACTCCTCGAAATAGCCAAAATGTGTTGGACAACAGCGCCAAGGGTAAGCGCGTTTTCGAAATTCTATAACCTGATATGGCTATTACTTACGGTGGTTTACCCTCCTCTGAAGATTTAATGAGCCCAAAAATAATAGTTAAATAGTTAACTATTCAACATTAGTTAACCAGCTAGAAGTTAGGACTTCTGATGTGTATTCTGATGTTCTATACAACTGACAATATTTTGCGAGAAAAAAGCGTTTATTTAATACAAATATATATGTTTAACAATTGTGTAAAGTCTCAGGTGAAACACTCTGTATAGCTTCTGGAAGAGCCGGCTGCCCCCGTTCCACATGCTCCGTATGGATCATTTTCGCTGCTAAGGCCGTACCTTTAAGCCCACCTTGATGCTTTTAACTAACCCAGCAGAAAATATACCGCCGTTCCTGTAAGAATTCCAGTCTTTCTCACACTTTCCTGAAGAAGCTTAAAGGTAGATAATTACAGTTCGACACCACAGTGTCGTAAGTGGTGTGCGGTTCCAATTGAAGAGTTGCACCAGGCTGCGCTAGCTGTTGCATGTCGACGTCGCTTTCCGCATTGTGCGCCTCGTTGTCGCTTGTCTTGGACCTTCCTGTTATGCGTTTCGTAATCAGTGCTCTTTAGGAGCTGGCGCTGCACATGGCGACGTCTGCTGTCGAGGATCCCCGCGACCATCAGAGGCATCCTTGTGGAGGGAGTTTTGTAAGCTTAATTCCTGTGTAAAGCAGCTCAAATAATTCCCTCTCTCTTTTATCTAAGGCCCACCTTCCGGCTCATAATATACATATTACGCAATGAAGGAGGAATCACTTTACAACACATGATGAATTTTTAGTAGGCAGCCGGCGAGGACAGCGCTGCCATACCCGCAGTTGTCTGGACAATATTGACTTCCGATGACGTTATTCGTGTACTTTAACGACACCAAAACCACACACACACACACACACACACACACACACACACACACACACACACACACACACACACACACACACACACACACACACACACACACACACACACACACACACACACACACACACACACACACACACACACACACACACACACACACACACACACACACACACACACACACACACACACACACACACACACACACACACACACACACACACACACACACACACACACACACACACACACACACACACACACACACACACACACACACACACACACACACACACACACACACACACACACACACACACACACACACACACACACACACACACACACACACACACACACACACACACACACACACACACACACACACACACACACACACACACACACACACACACACACACACACACACACACACACACACACACACACACACACACACACACACACACACACACACACACACACACACACACACACACACACACACACACACACACACACACACACACACACACACACACACACACACACACACACACACACACACACACACACACACACACACACACACACACACACACACACACACACACACACACACACACACACACACACACACACACACACACACACACACACACACACACACACACACACACACACACACACACACACACACACACACACACACACACACACACACACACACACACACACACACACACACACACACACACACACACACACACACACACACACACACACACACACACACACACACACACACACACACACACACACACACACACACACACACACACACACACACACACACACACACACACACACACACACACACACACACACACACACACACACACACACACACACACACACACACACACACACACACACACACACACACACACACACACACACACACACACACACACACACACACACACACACACACACACACACACACACACACACACACACACACACGCGCGCGCGCGCGAGAAAAGTGCACGGGAAAGAGCGCCAATCACAACTGGTTTAATTTGCAGAAACGACATTCATGCATATATGTACAGTCAGCCAGCGCTTGCGCAAGGAACATGTTCACACTACAAGTCGTACACGATAAGTATCGCTCAAAAAACTGTTTTTCAGCGTTATACAAAGATATTGATGTTTCGCGGACGCGCAAACTGCCTTTTTTGCTGATATAGAACGCTTCGATCAGTTCTCTGGGTTTTTCATTGCTACTCCTGACAAGAATCCGCACCTTTTAAAAACATTGCTCGCAAGAGCGTTAAGGGCAGAATCTATTTTGCTTAGGTAAATTTGGGCCCTCTTTATTTTGTTCCACGTTTCTTTTGTGTTCCCTTGTTTGCTCGTTGACACAGCGCCCGGTTTGTCCTTTTTAGGAACGACCGCACGAGAGGAGAATTTCATGAACTATCCCTTCGGTACATCGCATGAATGGTCGCCCATGCTTGATTCCGCAGCCTCTTTCTTTTTCGTTTTGCTTTCTTTTTTCCACTCGAAGGCAAGCGCTTTCGAGCTTCAGGAGGGCTGCGAAGACGAGGTGGACACCATGCCTTCTCGCAACCTTATAAACGTTTGTGCCAGCTTGTGCACATATGACACCACCACAGGTATCACCTCTTCTCGAGTGACATCTGTCCCAGCTGTCATGGTCCTAGACTTCATCTTCTGCAAGAGGCTTTCGGCGACCCGGTCACTAGCTAACCAGGGAATCCGGCTGAAGCCAGCCTGCCCAACTGGTTGCCACAACTCAGTCGGTTCTTGTGAACGCATGACTTTTTTAGCACAGACTCAAGACACAGTGAAACAATGCTTCTGTTCACTAACTTGGAATGACAGGAGTCAAATGCCGAAACCGCTTTGTTTGCTCGAGGAGCGTAAGCCCAACACACATGATTCGTACAGAACTCTATATTAAGTTCCAAAAACTGTGAAAAATTTTCCACAGGCAGTTCACATGTAAAACCTAAGCCTTTTCTATGTTGTCTAAATAGGGATAAAACATCGTGTGCCGCTTCAGCAAAGTTACAGCTTGCGTCCTTGGATAAAATAATCAAAAAATCGTCTACGTATCTAAAACCTTTAAAAATATTGTTAGCTGGTAAAACCTGATGAAGGACTTGGTTCGTTTGTTAAAGATAGACGTTACATAATACCGGCGCGACACACGATCCAATACTAATGCCCGCATTCTGCAGAAAATACTGCTGGTCAAACGTTTTAAAAGTGGACTCCAAGTTAAACTTTAAAAGAGTTAAAAAATCACCTATAGAAATACAGGCAGAGTTCTGGAATATTTATTTTAATACATTCAGTTACTGCAGTAAATATGGCAGCGCGAGGTACAAATTAAAATAAATCAACAAGATTTACAGAAAAGTCACACTCAACCTCAACTTCAGATTTCAGAAATTCACAAACTTCTTCGGATATTTTCCTTAAAACCGATCCCCTACACCTAGTTTACTCAAATGCTTCAACAAGAAAAGACTAATGTGCTTCTGCCAAAAACCCTTTCCCGTAACTATCGTCCAGAATGGGAAGCCTTGTTTTTGTGTTTTAACCGGAAATAACGCTCTCAGCGCTTTAGTTTTGCTTTTGTCAATTCCTTTAGCAAGGCTGACCAAACCCAGACGTTCACAAATTGCCACTGCGCGGCTTTTTACTGTTGTAGACTTCACAAGTGTAAGTGAAAAATTCTCCTTAATCGCTTGAGCTGCTCTTATCGAGAAGTTATCCTCAGACATTACAAAACCGCGCTCCTTACCTTCTTGAAAGAGCGTCAGTGAATTATTGCTAAAATATGACACAATGGCTCCATCTGACATTTCCATGCGCTGTTTGTGCGTCAGTGTAACATCAGTATCCTTGTACAAGTCGGAAAAACAGTTTTTTGATCGATACTTATTTTGTACGACTTGATGTGTGAATATGTTCCTTGCGCAGGCGCTGGCTGACTGTATACAGCGTGTTCAAAATTAGATTTTACTGATTTTTTTTCTGAAATCTGAAGTGCCGTACGCTAATGCCGCTTTTGCACGTTGATAATGCTGCCAGGCGCACACAAACTGGGGTAATAATTGTCCCCGTAAATTCAGTAACTAATTAAAATTCATTCATTATCTTTTTATTGATTGAGGTTAACGTGTACGTCTACATTGAGAACTTGGAGGCAGTTGCTTTTGAGGGCTATTCCATTTTGTACAATTTTTGCGACGCGCCTGTATCCTGAGATACACACATCTCAACATTCGCCCCAATTCGTCTATTTACGCTTGCGAGACAGCGGCTATCGGCGTCAAGCACCTCCGTCGTGTGAAGAAGTTGTTGCGTTTGACACTCCGGCTCGCAAGATTGTGCAGCGAGCGGCGACGCGGATGATTTTCGTTCTTAGCCAGTGTTTTAGACGTTTTTGAAACCAGCTGATTCTTTAACTACACTTCAACAAACGAAGGCGACCACTGTTGGCACTTTGGCAGCGAGCGTATTCAGCGCACCCTTCTGATTTGACGGCCCTTCATTCTCTTCATCTGAGGAACTGCTGCAAAATAGAAGAAAGAGTTTGAGGTGATGTGCATTTTTGTGATTTGAGTGGCGAATATTCGCATTTTCACAAAATTGGTGAAAGCGACGTACGGGCCTCGTTTTGTAATGAGCGCTGGCAACTTCGCGTTTTTTGTTTTCTGCGGCGTTTTCCAACGATGGCTTCTGCTATCACCGTGCCATTGAAAGAAGTAGAACCGGCGCTGAAGTCTTCTCCGTTAGAAAATGCCTGGGTCAAGGTATTCTACAGCAGGAAAGGTCGATGTCGTGCTATCGATGGCAGAGATGAATGGCAACGCCTCATTGGCGATGTGCATATACGCGTCTCGTCATACAAATCGGCGAGTTCGAACTAAGCGTACATTTATTACCATTTTCAGATGTTTTTACAGAACAGGCTGAGTTCTCCAAAGAAGACTCCGAGAGAACATTATTGATGAAGACTTCGCAATTAATGTCCTTGCCTATGTGACTGTGATGCCAAATTCAAGTGTCAGGGAGATGTCTGAACGTTGTGGAAAAAGTGTCGGAACAGTGCTGAATTCCTAAAAAAGCACGACTATCATCCTCACCACGTCAGCCTTCATCAGGACCTAAGTGTTGCTAATTTTCAGAAACGAGTTAAATTCAGTAACTGGGTATTAATAAAACTTGACCAAGATGAGCATTTCTTAGAAAAAGTGATGTGGACTGACGAGGCTAGATTTTGCAGAAACGGAACTGTGAACATTCATAATGCTCTCTACTGGTCTCAAGAAAATACTCACTGGCTGCGGCACCACAACCACTCAATCCGTTGGAGTGTAAACGTTTGGTGTGGCATACTAGGGGACAGACTTATTGGGCCATAGTTCTTCGAAGACAACTTCAACGGAAAAAATTATGCGTGCTACATTCTTGCTGAAGTCGTCGACGAATTCACCTCCAGCCTCTCTCTTGCGGAAATACGGAAAATCTGGTTCCAGCATGACGGAGGCCCAGCACATTCCTCTTCTACTGCAAAGAACTGGTTAAATAGAAACTTTCGTCGGCAGTGGACCGAGCGAGCAGGAGAGATGTTTTGGCCGCGAAGTTCTCCTGATCTTTCTCCATTAGACTTTTTTTGTGGGGCTATGTGAAAAATCTAGTTTACGCCGCGGAGTGCCTTGATATCAGCGATTTAAAGAACATCATTGTTTCTGCCTGTAGGATCATCGGCCCAGAAGCACTCTGTAGAGCGGTTAACTCGATGCGAAAGCTGCTCATGAGCTGTGTTGCCGTGCAAGGCAAGCATATCGAACATTATTAATCGTGGGAGATAATCCAAAACTTCTCATTGAAAGGAAGTCCTAACCAGCATTGCAACTCATGGAATCTTTGACGAAAATTTGTGTTATAGTTATGGAATGTTTATACGCAAAGCTTGGACTGACACTACCGTAAGCACAGTGCGGGATCTTCGTCTTCGTCTTTAAATATTCATCATTAGCACGTATCTTCGTCGGAGGAGTGGCTACCATACTTGTGAGTGGGAATAAAAGCTCGCTTCATCCGCAGTCTTACAGTACTTTTTCGCCTGCTTTTTATTCCCCCTGCGCCAGAGTAACGACGGGATTGAAGTTGAAGGTAAATAATTATATTTTCGAACAATGCATTGGAATAATCTTCTCATCTCTCATACCATTGGGGTTTCACTTCAGAAAAAAACAGAGAAATAGAGAATGGCAGTCCGTCACATGCTTTTCCAGTCATAAAGCATGCAAAGCCTTATATTTCAGCATGGGCCCGACGACCCAGAGACTTAAGAGCTAATACTTTTGGGTAGTGCTTTATGGTATGTATTGCCCTCGAAATGAACTGCACACTGAAATAATTATAATAGGTAGAGGCCTCCGATACTAAAAACAAAATTGGGCAATGTAGTTTAACTGCTTTTGACTGCCTGCGAAATGCAAACCGCATCGCGTCTTCCCACCGGCTGTAGGAGCAGTCGCTTAAAGAAGTAGCTCTCCCTTCTCGCCGAACGAACAGTGATTAATCGGTTTCAATCGCCAAGAAGGAAAACTCTGGCCCAGAACGAAAAGTGATCCACGTCGCCACTCGCTGCACACTCTTGCAAGGCGTAGTGCCATATGCAACAGCTGCGTCGCACGAGGGAGGTGTTTTGCGTCGAGAGGCGCTCTCTCGCATGCGTAATTACACGAATGGGGACGAAATTTGAAACGTGCGCATCTCAGGACACAGGCGCGTTACTAAGGTTGCACAAAGTAGATTAGCCCTGAAATACAACTTCCTCCGATTTCTCAATATACATATACATTTTTAACTCAGCTAATAAGAAGTTAATTAATAAATTTTAGATAATTACTCAATTTACGGGGACAATTCTGACCGCTCGGCCGAATTAGGAACTTGCAACAGCGGCATTAGTGTATGGCGTTTCAATTTTGATTTTTAAATAAGATAATATTTTGAACACGCTGTATATAACCATGTATGTGGTTTCTGCAAATTAAACCAGTTGCGACTGGAGCTCTGTCCCTTTCTCTTCTCTCGTGCGTGCGTGCGTGCGTGTGTGTGTGTGCGGTTTTGGTTCCTCTAAAGTACAGTCATCAGTTACCAACTAGCGCAACTTGAAGTTCTCTTAAGATCAAGTTATTGTTTTCTGGCAGGAGCAGATATAATACGACCATCCCGCTAAACAGCTGATGGGTCTTGTCATTCCTGCTACACATTTTTAATACGGTTTGCTACCAGAGTTCCGGCGAACGTGCCTGGGGCTTGTTTTCTGTGGTCTTGACCAGGGCAGCCTTGTTTGATCGCTTAGAATACTTTTCACAACTGGCTGTCATGATGGCGTGTAAGGTAAAGTGATTTTTATCCTTGAACGTCGATGCACCAATCACATTTGTATTTTCTGTTCCAAGCCGCATCGTTGCATAACTGAAACAAGCACTTCGAAGCGACACGTGTCTTTGTCGGTAGATGCTCTCCTCGAGAGCTCGTAAAGAACGCACAAGATGCGGCTCCGGAAGAAAACAAAGGCACGGAGTCTCTGCTTTAGTAAGTGTCTTGGTGTGCCCGTATAAAAACATCCGGAGAATATCAAGCAGCACCGGTGGCACTGCGTCTGATCAATTTTCAACGACCAGCCCCATCGGCCATTCGACTGCCCCCCCCTCCCCCCCCCCCCCCACCACTGCTACCTAGGAATGGGTCTACAGAAGAGATCGATGAAAAAAACAAGCCCAAGCTGCTGATGAAACGAGGGCGACTATCGATATTCGACTCATCGAAGGAGGACAACCGTACGCCTTTCAGATGCCCCGAGGGCCCCAGACATTCGACAATCTCCGTGTACATATTGTACGGCTTACAAAGAATACAGTCGCAAAAAAGAAGACTTGTGCACAAGCTTTTCTAGCTTTCTTTCTGCCACCGATGAGTTCATTAGCTTGATTGCGTTGTCAAGCGGTGGGAAAGAAACGCTTCACAACCGGAAGGTGCCAGAATCAACCAGGTCTCATCGGCGTTTCCTTCCACAAAGGACCAGGAGTAGTTGGTCCCTTAGAGCAATGCAAATAGTCTTTCATTACGCTGTTTTTTCGGCTGAACAAAACGTGACACCATATTTCATCTTCCATTTTTCTTTTTTATTTGTACTCCTAGCACCATTTTCTGGCGAAAATGGTTCTTTTTATGAATTCAGGAAGAATCGAGTGGTAGTTCACTGAAACGAACTGTAGGGCTCGGCTTTCTTGAACAGGCACTATAAATTAGTTTGCCTTTAATAAAAACCATGGGTCAATTTGTAGTTGCGAACTTGGAAGGGAGCAAATGATTCCACAAGTCTATTGACTCATTAGCAACAGGCAATAATAAGCTTGATGGGTATCATCCCACACTAAAAGAGCATAACTTCACGGGAGCCATTTGCGTTATTGGTCTCAATGAGAGCATGCGTAGTAAATTTACGGGCGGTCACTTTTTATTTTCACATTTTGGTTAATACATCACCATATAGATGATGTAAAGGACAAGTGTCGTCATTTTGTTTAGTAGTGAATAAAGCAGCCAAAAGTTTAACTTCTCCCACAGCTTTCTTTCCTTAAGAGAACTTTGTATCCAAAATACCTGTGGTTGTCTGTACAAAAACCTTTTTCAAACCAATGTTCAGGACTTCATTACTGGCGGCTATGTTTAAACCATCAAATGTTTGGATGACAGGTTCAAGACTTCTGGAGATGGGGCATGGAACAGAAAGAACAAACATTGGTTCCTAATAAAGAGTCACTCGGCTTCCAAGAATAGCCCTGAGGAAAGTAACCCTCACTCTGCGGAATAAGATTGAAGACTTGAATGCAGAACGGCTGAGGTGCAAGAAAAGGCAACACACTCGCGGCTTACAATAAAAGGGGCTTTCAGCGAGCAAGCTTCAAACAATGCTTCTGACTTCAGCGGTGGGGCTTTTCGCTCTATGGCTCAAGCGTAAGCCAAAATTTGTGTTGGACGCACTACAGCGCGTTGTCGAGAGAAATTTATTAAGTGACTCGAGCCCCTACCACGCCTTGTAAGCGGAGTCAAACATCATACTAGCCTTAAGCCAGCAGAAGTACGAAGTCTCGTTTCATCAGGAGTTCAAACCAATTACCGGTCTGTCGAGGGTATTGAACTCCCAACTCACCGAAATGCGTTTTGTACTAAAGGACTCTTTCACTCCTTTCTGGAGGGGGAGTTCCTACGGTTAGGCGCGCTGTTAGTAAACCGTTTTTGACAGTTGTCTTTGCTTTGCAAAGAGTAATTTCCAGCATTTTGCCCGCTCTAGGAAGGCTAGTGCTTCTGTTTCGTGCGTTTGATTACCTAGATATCTGCACTCACATTTTTACTCCCGAAAGAGATTTTTCTGGTCACTGCCTATTATGGCTTTCTTTTCTTGCTCAGCTGTAGCTCAAGAATCGCTTACTGCATGCACACAGCACTTCTGCAATGGGCATAAAGGTGCTGAAGCTTCTCTCAGTGGTTATCAATGAGGCATGGATCCATCAGCACGTTTTTATTTACGACAGCTTTCACATCTGCATTCAGGCCTCTTACAGGGAGCACAAGCACTAAGGAATTAGGGACGGGGTGATCAATGACCCTTTTTTCCAAGGCGACAATGGAAACATTTCGGACGGCTGCCGATTCTGGAACATTTTAAACTTTTCTTGAACACATTTAGTTATAAATAAAATTGCACCCACAAGTGGCGCCTCCCACTTTACAGTAATTGGCCCGTAAGGTAGTCGACCCGTGCCTTTCTCCTTTCCTCTGACGTAGTTTTGCGCTGCTCCATCAAAAATAAATTACCGATATGGTGAATCTGCTGTCCTGGCACCATGCGGTACCACGTAAAGAACAAGTCAGTCGGGTAGCCTCTGGTCGGAGTTACTCCTTTCCATACACCAAGCACACTGTACTCGCCTCAAGCCTGATACTCTCCTTACTTTCTAACGCCCAGCCTTCCTCACTCGAGATCCGTTTATGCAAAGGAGCTCCACCTTTCTACCGAAGAAGCTTCCCTCCGTTCTTTAGACTCGTCTCGTATCACACGTTCCACTTGAGCTAACAAGAATCATTTTTTAGCGTTCATTTTCAAAATTATGTGCACTCGGCAAGAACGTTCACATCTCCGTCTTTCCCAATCATTCCATATAGTAATCATAATCATAAGAGTGCATACGTTCCCAGCAGGACAAACGCCTCTGCCTTATCTCTCCAATTAACCCTCTTCTGTGCCAGCTGCGGCCCCTTACACCCTAAAACTCTCTTATCTCATCCACCCATCCATCTGACGCTGGTGCTACGCTTGCCGTCTCTTGGAATGTGCTCCGTTATCTTAAGGAGCGATCAATTGCCTTGCCTTCTCATTACGTGCCACGCCCATGTCGAATTGTTCTTTCCTGATCACTGTGATGGCATGTTTCTACGTCGGAGTCACGTGGCAATCGCCAAATGTGACGTCATTATACCTGCATTCATCTGACCGATCTGTCTTTCAGTCTTAGCTTCCGCACGAACCACGCTGCTCGTCGATGCTTGCCTAATAGCGGCTGCTCGTCACTTCGACGGTCGGGCGGACAGAGCCGGCTCGCTGCCTCGACATGCTATCAGAAGTTGGACGCCATGAGCTGCCTGAGAAGCCGAGCTTCGGAAGATGGACGGAGCCAAAATATTTACAGCAGCTCGATTTCTATAGCCCCCATCATTAGACTTCCAGAATACATGAGAGTGGCGAGCATGGATACAAGCTTTTCGTGAATACTGCTGCGCGTCGAGCCTCCGCGCGCTCTAAGAGGCTCCAGTGCAAACACATCTCTAGACTATGGGACGGCAAGCTCCGGACATTTGGTTGAAGTAGACAAGTCTACTTCAACCACTGCAGAGCTTGTGGGCCTTCGGGAATCGATTCGCCACATCTGCGGAGAACCGCCTCAGGAGTGGCGCATTTTCACCGACTGTAAACCTGCGCTAAACATTTTAGGATGCTTCCTACGCCACACACCCTACCAAGCTCTTGCTCTTGATATCATTAGTCTCGTATCATTTGCTCAGGGAAACGGCCACCGTATAGTGTTTCAGTGGATCCCCGGACACTGCGGACTCGATGGAAATGAGACCGCCGACGCTGAAGCAAGGAGCGCCTTCAGCAGTGGCCTGCGTACAGCGATACCGTTCTCTATAGTGGACACAACTTGTCTCCTTTCGGAATTGATGAGGAGGGCGACGGCTAGGTACTGGGCCCTGGCAGACACCCGCCACATCCGCCTTAAACGGCTAGATCCGACTATGACCGTTTCAGTTCCTCGCGGAATACCTCGCCCTATTGCATGCGCTATCCGTATACTGCGTTTAAATGTGGCATTCACGTGCAAATACTTGCACTTAATAGGACAAGCGGACTCCCCGGAATGTACCACATGTGGCGTGCTAGAGACTATAGAACATGTTTTAGTGGCGTGTCCAGCGTATGCACGTGAAAGACTCATACTCGCATCTGCTCGGAAGCCTATGGACACATCGCTCCTCTCTAAGGATTTGATCCTCGGCGCTTGGCCAGATAGTTTTAGAACTGTAAAGGCAACGCGAGAGCACTCACGCTTTTTGAGCGACACGTACCTTGTCTCGCGTTTGTGATGTCAGAAAGTGTGCCTTGTTTTTTTTAAACTAGTTTTTCATCTGCCTTCTCCCATCATCATCGTCCCCCATCGTGACCTTCTTTTATCTCCTCTTCCCGTCCCCCAGAGCAGAGTAGCAGGCCAGATATTTATTTTTCAGGCCAACCTCTCTGCCTTTCTTATCAATAAACCCTCTCTCTCTCTCCTGAAGGCGGGTGTGGACGACTTGTTCGTAGAGTTTTCCTACACAAGACGTTAAGGAAATTGGGCGTAGTGCGTCCAATGTAAGCTTCTTGCCTGGTTTTGGAGTGGCGATAATGTAAGCGTGTCGCCAGTCCTGGGGCACTATTCCTTTGTCCCGTAGCTCATTGTTTGTCCCATAGCTCATAGCCTGAGAGCCTGAGTATGATCCTAACTGATATTAGGAATCATGAAATTTATCTTGTCTCCTCCGGGGGCAGTGTTTCGCAGCGAGGCGCGAACTTCCGTTAGGACCTCTGCCACTGTATTAGGGGGCGCTCAACCTAGTGTTGGGGTGGCCAGTGTAACGACGCGTACAGGAGGGAGGGATGAGAGTGTCGCCTACGTAGCGCGTCCACAGAGCTTCGGTCAGCGGCTCATCCGCGCCAGAGAATAGATTAGCAATTGTTTGAAGCGTTCGGTTTGTAACCGTTTTAGTTTTGTCGGGTTCAATCATACCGCGAAGAATTGGCCATATCTGGCCGGTTCTGGGGGTGCGTATTTATGGGTTTCCTCCGTGATAGAGGCTATGCGAAGCTTGAGTTCTGTGTTGAAAATTTGACGTTTCCCACGTTTAATAAGTTTTTCTCTATCTTCTCATAACTGGACGATTGGCGACCTATATCTGGTGCCGCGGCAGTATGCTTGATCACTTGAGTGTGGCTTGTGTGTGCTTCCCTTAAGTGTTGTGTCCATTCTCTGAGGATGGTGATCCGTACTCCGGTAGCTGTGATTTTCGGAAGTTCTCCCAATTTGTGATTTTGGTATCTCCCAGTATTCTCCTGAGCTTGGGCGTAGACAGGGCTGTCCTGACGATATAGAGGTCACTGCCTAAAGCCTCGCCTAGATGTGTCCAGGTGAAAGTGTGGACTATCTTCGCAAAGGAGATCCGGTGTGGTGTCTCCACAAATGCTATTCGCTTATGCGGGTGGGTGTAGCGAGGACAGTGGCCAGGTGGCTACTTTCTCATTATGTTGCTTTTAAGAGAGAGAACTTTTTGCAGTGTCTCTGTCGTATCCCTAAGCCTTGTGTGGTACTTTCATGTCCCCTACAATAACAAGTTAATTGTTGCCCGCTTATTTGAAGCATGCTTGAAAGATTTTGTGAAATCGCGCATGTCTTGCTCTCGATGGGCTCTTGCTCTTGCTTTTGGCTTGCTCTCGATGGGTTGGCAATAAAGGTGCTGTTTTTTCCTCTTTTCAAAATTAGGATTTCCATCATTAAGTGATAAATTTCGGTGATTGTGTTCGAGAAAGTTATTGGGGCTGTGGTGACACACTATGCGAACATTTCCACGCAGCCTCCAACTTCTTATCATCGGGCCCAGCGTAACACGGCCACACGCTGGACCACGTTAACGAGAAAGTACAGCGCCACCGCTTCGTCCCCCGAGGCATGTGTCACCAACGGCGGCTACAAAAACAGGCTGCCCGGCCGGGAAGAGCGGCTGTTTTCCTTCCACTACCGAGACGAGCGTAGCGCGAGTATGCTCGTCCGCTGGCGTCGCTAATCAACAGTTGGTATGTTTTACGTTGGGATTCGTCCTTCGGCAGAAACGACAGCCAACATCTGGTTACCCGGACAACGGACAATAACGCATCGCCGTCCATCTACATCTAATTACTTCCCACATCTGGTGACCTGTCGAGCCGCACCTTCTCTCTAAGCTGCGTTCCTGGATAGCTTACTTGCAGGACTCAGGAAAACAGCCGCCTTTTCCAACCGGGCAGCCTGTTCTTGTAGCCGCCGTTAGTGACGCACGCCTCGGCTGACGCAGCGGTGGCGCTGTGCTTTATCGTTAACGCGGTTCAGTGCGTGGCCGTGCTACGCTGGGCCGGATCATAACAAGGTGAACGCTGCGCGGAAATGTGCTCTGTTATTCGCATCAAGGCTATGGCATTGGCTTGGTACACCGTAACTCGTGGATAGGCCGGATCTTATTTGAGTTAGTGTCCTCTCAATGCGAGAGGACGGATGGTGCTGCAAGAAAAGTTGTGAAAAAATGTTTTGCGAAGGGAACGACAGTTCCACTGCCAAATTTCCAGATTTTGGCGGATGTTCTGTGAGCTAGTAGATGACGCTGCCATTTTGACAGCTTTTGGCGTCGCTGACATCATTAGCGTTGTTGGTGCGTCGGTAGGGTTTGAATCGAGAGTTATCCGTGCTTTCTCGCTTGCGGGAGCCGTGTTACAGTACTCGAACACAATGCTGAAGCTCCTCTATGGCTTGTCGGCGTAGTTGCAGTTGGGTAGCCGTTTGTTGTTGTTGAGCGCTGAGGTGTTGGGCTCGCGTAACAATTGCTTGTGCCCGTGATTCAACTGCAAGCACCCGCGTACTAAGTGCCAGAAAAGCCGCGTAAATGCTGGCAAGGATAATGGTTCCGGGAGGTGGTTCCTCCAGCTGCGGTGCGTGTTGGGCAACCTGCACTGGTGGTGCCAGTGCTCTTTGAGGTGTTTGTGACGTTGGTTGTTGAACTGCTTGTGTGGGTGGTTGCTTCTCATAGCTAGGAAGGCGCAGTGTGAGGTTTTCAACCTTTGCTTTAAGTTATTTGTTTTCCTTTACTTGCTGGGATTAGGTACAGCTAGAATTTAAGCGCTGAGAGGTGCCCAAGGGTGACCAGCTCGCCTGATCGTCAATCTTTGGAGGGGGCGGCGGCGATGGTTTCTTCTTTTTCGTGGTGTTCTTCTTAAGGGTGCTGGCTTGGTGAGAGCCTTTATTGTAGCGATAGATGCATTAAGGCAGCATTTCGAGCCTTCAGCGTGGCGGCGCCGTAATGGTAGCGGCGCTGCCACCCTGTGGCTGAGCCGCCATGCTGTCACGTTGTTGGTCCTGTGGTGCGGAGCAGCTGCCGGCGGCGCGGGTCCGTGACTGATCACCTGGTTCGTCACGTGCTTGGTCACGTGACCAAAATCTACTCGACCAGCTGTAGCTATCGCGTCACTCCAGGTTTAACCAAATCTAAACCATCACCAATTTTTATGCTGCTCCTGATAGTTGCGGGGTTACGAGCGGGACCGGGATCGATACCTTGACCTGAAAGGAGAGCAGCTCTCTTAGTCCGAGCTGAAGCATCGAAAGCCGTGTTTCGGTTGCCCGTCTTTCTTGCCGAGGCGTGCGCGGTGTTCTCTACAGCTGTATATTCCTTTTACCGTTTCTATTGGAGAAGAGGTTCGGCGAGAGTTCGGTCGGAGTCGTTTTCGGCATTCTCGTGCTCCTGTGACGTCTCCTTCTCCGCAGGCTACACATCGCGGAGAGCAGATGTGCTGTTCTTCCGGATCACGGACGCTACAATTGTGAGATATCTGCATTTTGGTTGTTGGGCATACGTCCGAGCGGTGGGCGAGGCTATGGCGCACCTGACCGAATTGAAGCGTGGGTTTGTATGGGTAACATGCTGTTTCGTCGCCGTAGTAATAAACCCAGCGGGGGCTTGTGTGCGAGCTGGAGGTTATAACCACAGTATTCAATTGCCGACCATGCGGGCTTGCAAGATTTCTACTCCATGGGTGCGAACTCGCAGATGGGCCATGAGTTCTTCTGATGGGGTGTTTGCATCAATGCCGTGCATTACCCCCCTCCCCCCCCCCCCCCAGAAAACTCCTTCCGGGGCTGCCACGTCGGTGTTCACCAGGTAGCTCACGCCGGCTAGCGGGATTTCGATCCTTTTGCGCTATGTCTCTGTAGCCGCTTGGTCAGGGGTGCTGAGAATAATGATGCTGGAGCCTGGATGGAGGCGAACCGAGTACTTAGAGTCTTTAATAGTACGGCCGCAGGCCTGGGACACCGCCCTAGATAGCATGGTGGTTCGTGTAGTTCTTGACACGGAGGCCCTTCATGGGTCGCATGGTGATTTGGAAGTCGGGCTTCGGAAGTGGCGGCAGTTCTCGGCGTTTTATAGCCAGGGGTTGGGTTTCCAGAATTTGGGTGGAGTAACGGGAGGTATTGAAAATTGAGAATTGGTTTAGAGAAAAGATAATGACAAAGTATCTGTCTGTAATCTCGGCGGACTCCTGAACCGCGCCGTAAGGGAAGAGATAAAGGAGGGAGCGAAAAAAGAAAGAAGTGCTGTAGTTGGGGCATCCGGAATAATTTCGACCACCTAGCTATCTTTAACGTGCACTGTCATCGTACAACACAGGGTGCCTTAACGTTTCGTCTCCATCGAAACGCTCCAGCCGTGGTAGGGTTCGAACCCGGGTACTCCGGTTAAGTAGCCGAGTGTCTTGACCACTGAGCCATTGCGGCGGGTAAATATATTTATCTCCTACCGTAGCGTTTTGGCCCTTGACGAGGCGGCGTTTCGTGCGCTTGTAAATGTTCAGCGTCCAGTTAGATTACGGGTCCTCCTGCGGCGTCCCCTGCGGCTGGCCTCCCTCCGCTGGGTGGGTGGTGGAAATTCTGGGCGTGTTGTTTTGGGTTTCTATGTCAGCAAGTTCGTGGCCTCGCTCTGCTGCCGTTGTGAGTGAGCACGGGCCGCTGGGGCAGCGTCGGCCATAAGCGTCAGCGTCGGCCATAAGTTGCGTTGACTTTGTTCACCGCTCCGCCGTGCGCCGCCGAGGCGGCGTTAGGCTTAGTGCGGCGACGCCACTACGGAACTCTTTCTAAGTTGCTTGTGCGAAGATAAGGCACACTCACGAAAAAAAGAAGTTCTTGTAGAGGTTCTTTGGATATTCACAAATGCCTGAGGTTGGGAAATCGGTCACTATGAAGGGTAATTTGGAGAATATAGCAGCAATATACAACAAGATTATGAGGATGGATATTGACGTTTTGCCCATGCCACGTGTTTTGAGTGTGGGAAGCAGCGAGTCTGCTCTCCGGAGTTCTTACAAGTGCTTATCTCTCGCGGTGGTTCCCCGTTGTGGGCGTTGTGGGCGCATTGCCCTATATGGCCTGATGAGGTGGTGCGATCGGCAGTCAAGAAATCGTCAAGTTATGCAAGGTCGTCTCTCCTCTCACTAAAGAAGAGGATAAAGTTGGCCACTTAATTAAATAATTTCGCCGAATACATTGACAATTTTCTTATCGTAATCAAAAACCTCGAGTTCGTATCTGACGTCATCGAGCACTGTCGGACGTTTGAGTCATTGAAAATGCGTCTAATGACGCCGAAATTCGGACGTTTGGCCGGGGCGACGACATTGGCAGCTGTAGACACACCATCGTCATGTGATCTAGCCTCCACAATTTGCCAGATGATTCACCAAGAGTTGACCAGGTCGCTAGAACTCACTCAGAATTCCTCAGCGCTCTCTCCTGTGTATCCCACGAGCCTTCTTCCGCCGGAGGACGTTGAGGAGCACCGCGTACCCCGAGCGCTGCGGCCGAGCAGTATACAGCGATCGCCCACGTACAACCGGTCCCGTCCCGTTTTTAACAGCCCACGCCGGCGTCAAACGACGAGCACATTCGGCCTAGTACTTCGTATGATGACTGCTTGCCGGCGCAGCCTGCTCCTGGTCCCTCTCTTGTGTGTTGCCGCTGCGGTCAGCCCAGTCAATTCTCTCTCGATTTTGACTCCGCCGACAACCATCCCGTTAAGGCTCACCTACCTATCCTCCGTGGCCTGATTACAACCTGTTCCATCTCGATGCCCATCCTACCCGCCTGATTCTGACAACCCATGGCCTGCACAAATGCGGATTCGTTCGCCGGCATAGGATCGAAATGTGACAGCCCTCCAGCTTTCCGAACTCGTCGATCTCCATCACCTCGACGTCGCTCCTCCTCGCATTCAGCTCAAAACTAGTCGGCGCGACAGATCGGGGAGGGGGGGAGGGTGAGGTCGCTGGAAGTCTGCCGCCGGAAGATATACCCCTGCCTGTTGTTATGTTACGGAGCAAAGTCAATGTGCCATTGGATGGTGTACCTTCGATGGCTTTAGTGGATACCAGCGCTAACTTTCAGTTATGAGTGCTGCCTTTAGGTATCGCCGTGGACATAAAGTTTGGTTTCGGTGAGTCAGAAATGTTCAGTTCTGTGGTGTGGGTGGCGAACCGTTGCCTGCAGTTGGAGTGTGTAGTGTTATGGTTTCCTTGAGTGGTCAAGTGCACAGCACAGAAATTGCGGTGCTCGCCCGATCGACGCACGGCGTTATTCTTGGCCTAGACCTTTTGCAGATGCGTTGTGATAACGTCGACGGTCACACCGGGGAGCTTAGCTTCGGCAAAATGTTTCACCACTGGAATTGTGGAAGGCTTGAGCAGTGGAGAGAATGTTTTCTGTGTTACCCGAGATACTGTCGTTCCTCCTTCGTCGGCTGTATGTGTACCGGTTTGCTGCCCCGATACAGCTCTCGACGTCTCTGATGCGACTGTGAAGCCAGAACATTTGACCTGCATGAAGAAGAATATCTTGGTTCCTCTGCCATACTTTCCGTCACCAACGGACGCACTGCACTGTGGACAGTGAATTGTTCAACAGAATCTGTAGTTCTGCCTCAAGGCACGAAGCTTGCGTCATTTAGCCACCACTCGCCGGAATCCGTTTCATTGGTTACCGTCGCCTTAGGCACAGCAGCGCGAGAGCTTTACGACGAGTCGCATTTAATTCGCATGATCGACAACTCGCTTTCCACGCATGAGCGCCGTGCATTCTTAGTCATCCTCCTAAAACACTCCACTGTCTTGTGTTTGACTTCTCACAGCACGGCGGCCTATCTTCCATCGTCTCGTCTCGGACCATGCACAGGGTTGCCACTGGCGCCTCACATCCGATCCGACGAAAACCCTACCGAGTGTCACCGTCTGAACGCATGGTGATCAATAAACAAGTGAAGAAGATGTTAACCAAAGATGTTATCCAAGAGTCGTCCAGTCCCTGGGCTGCTCCTGTAATTCTTCTTCGGGAGGATAGATCATGGTGTTTCTGCGTAGATTACCGCCGTCTAAACGTCGTCGCATGGAAACGACGTATGCCCACTCCCTCGAATCGACGATGCCATCGACTGCCTTTTTTCAGCAGCCTATTTTTTTCTATTGACCTCCGATCGAGGTTTGGGCAAATGCCTATGCATCCCGCGGACAGAGAGAAAACAGCGTTTATTACGCCTAAATGCATTCATGAATTTAATGTAATGCCATTCCGCCTTTGTAGTGCGCCCGCGGCATTCGATAGATTTATTGACACTATACTCCGTGGTTTGAAGTTGGAAATATGCTTGGGCTACCTAGATAATGTTATTTTCGGAAAGTCTTTCACTGAGCACAACGACCGTTTAGCTCTCGTCGTGGACTGTATGCTCAAAGCTCGCCTTGTGCTTAATTCTAAAAAGTGCCACTTTGGTGCACGTCAAGCGTTTGTGCCTGGACACCTCGCAGACCAGGACAGCGGCAGACCTGATCCAGCCAGCAGTGCAGCTGTCGAGTGGTTCAAGCCACCACAGTCTGTCAATGAGCTACAAAGTTTCTTGGGTTTATGCTCATACTATCGCCGTTTTATTCATCGCTTTGCGGACATCGCATGCCCCCTGAGAGGCCTGCTTCAGAATGACGTGGCTTTCGAGTGGACCCCTGAGTGCGACTCCACCTCTCGCCAACAAAACTCCTTGTTACGTTCCACCCTGTACTTCACTACTTCGATCCCTCTACCCCCCCCCCCCCCCCCCCGCCATATTCATACCGAAGTCAGCGGTGTTGGCCTTGGCGCTGTGTTTGTCCAGCGCTGCGACAACAAAGAGCACGCTGTTGCGTATGCGACTCGCTCACTCAGTAAGCCGGAGCGCAATTATACGGTCACCAAGCAGGAATGCCTCGATGCCGTGTTCGCCACGCAGCGTTTTGGTTCATATCTATACGGACGCCCGTTCACTATTGTCACCGACCATCATGCCCTCTGCTGGCTCGTTAACCTTCGGAACCCTTGTGGGCACCTCGCACGGTGGGCTCTCCTGCTACAAGAGTTTAACTGCCCAGTCGCCTACAAGAGTGGTCACCGGCACGCTGACGCGGACTGTCTTTCGCGGTTGCCCTTTCCTGAGACGGAGTCTAACCTCGATATATTTGACCACTACGTCGCGTCAGTGACATCGTATTTTCCTGATCTCACCACAATCAAAACGGAACAGCAGAGAGATTCAACCCTGTTGTCTCTTGTGGTGACTGAAAACACATCCGCTACTAACGAGTTCTGCTTGCGAGATGGTCTCCTATTGAAGAAAAATAATTCAAATAATTCATCTACAGGCCAGCGCTCCCTCTTCGTAGTTCCGAAGAGCCTGTACACCTCTGTCTTGCAGGCCATTCACGACGACTGTACATCTGGAGTAATTGATTCGGCACGAAGGCTTCACCGTATCTAGGCCTGCTTCTATTGGCCGCAAATGAGGGTCACGACTAGCGGTACATCGCCAGCTGCACTCAGCGTCAACGATATAAGTGCCCTACTACCGTCTCATCTGTTCAGCTTCACCGAGTGACACCACCTGCCATACCGTTCGAGCAAGTGGGCATAGACCTCCTTGACCCATATCCCAAATTCTATCATGGGAACCGCTGGATTGTGGTTTTTGTTGATTACATTACTCGATATTGTGAAACAGCCGCTCTACCCTCTTCTACAGCTTATCATGTCTCCTCGCTTATTCTTCGCTCAATAACTTTCCGCCATAGACCCCCAAAAGTTATCATCAGTGACCGTGGTCGGCAGTTCCCTGCTGTCGTCGTGGAGCGGCTTCGCCATTCCTGCGCTCGGCATTTTCGCCAATCCTCTCCTTACCATCCCCAGACCAAGGGCTAACTGAGCGCACCGAACCGGCCGATCACCAACATGCTGTCAATGTGCGTTGATTCAAAGCACATAAACTGGGGCAGCGTCCTGCCGTTCATCACCTACGCTTTCAATACCGCGCGCCATGAGACTACTGGCTTCAGTCTCTTATTTTTACTATATGCTCGCCCCCCCCCCCACCACGCTACGCCCTCGACACCATATACTACCATTTTCTGCCGAGCGTCATGAATATCCTTCCATTGCAGGGACACTTTGTCTCGCCGAAGAGACCCGGCGCGTTGCCCGCCTTTATTATCCTCGTTACCCAAGATCGGTTCAAAGCGCGCTACGATGCCAACCGCCGTCACGTCACTTACAGCCCTGGTGATTTGGTCTCGTGGCGGTCTGTCCGAAAGTGGGGTCTGTCCCAGAAGCTGCTGTGCCACTACGATGGACCCTATGTTATTATTGACAAAATTAATGAGCTCAACTACCGCATCGCGCGTCTCATGGCAAGCGGCCGTCGTACTGCACGAACTGAGGTTACCCACGTTGAATTGAATTGAATTTATTTCTCCAGAACAACTGGAAGGATTTCCAGGCAAAAAGCTGCTTTTGCAACTTGACTGGGCCCGGAAAACCTTTACATAGCAGTGGCTTTGACATACCAGCTGATGGAAATGAACATAAGAAAGATACAAGAAAGGAGAACAAATATACACACTATCAAATACAAACAATGAATACACTTTTACATGCAATTGTATGGTTAAAACTGCAACTTCTAGGCTCATCTGGTGCAAAAATAATACGTAATTAAGAAATGCACATGTAATAGAATCTCAAAGACGCACCTAATGTTCACTCATAAACATTTTAAACCAAATATACACACATGAAAAGCAGAATACACACATGAAATTGTATAAAATAATCAAAATATTAGAGAAATGCACAAAATTGTCTCTGTACATCACAGGCCACCAAGAGAATCAGAAGTAACATATCTAAAAGAAATAGTTCACAACTCAACGAAATACCGTCGCAATACTTTGAACCTGAAATTTGTGGTATGTTTATATTTGTTAAGTACATGCGGAAGATTGTGTTGCAATGTTTGGAGTTTATAACTAGTTCTAAAATGAGGAACAAACCAAGCGTCCGTGCTGCGGGTATGAGCAGAAGTATGTTTAATTTTTAGGGACGCTGTTTCAGTTATAAAGGCCTTGTAAGAACTGTTAGAGAAAGAAAACAAACGTAGCATCCGGAAATCATACATATGGTCAATGCGGACAATGTGATACAATGGAAACAAAACGTTTGTTGGGAATAAGCAGTCTACGTTTGCGATGTGACGAAGGGTTTTCTTTTGGAGGCGCAGAATCTTCGCGATATTTGTTTTCGTAGTGGTTGCCCATATTAAGCTACAGTAATTAATATGTGATTCGAAGAGTCCATAATAAATTTGTCGCTTAACGTTTGTGGGCAGCAGCGTTGGGCATCGTGACAGTGCTCCTGCTGTCGCAGCGAGCTTTTTACAGATGTTTTTCACCTGCGTATTCCAGCTGAGGTTAGACGAGAAAACAACTCCCAGAATTTTGTGCTCATGCACAATTTCAATTTCTTTATCAGCATATCTAATTGCGTGTTGAATTTGAAGTTGTTTATTTTTTGCCCGGAAGATAATTTCTTTTGTTTTTGCTGCATTAATATTTATATTGTTGCGCTGCGACCAGAGCAAGAGCTTGTCAAGCATATCATTGCATTTTAGTACTAATTTGTGTACACTTATACAAGAAAATAAGACTGTGCTGTCATCTGCATATATTATGAACTTCTCTGTTTGGTCTAGTGTAACAATATCATTTATATACAAATTAAATAATAAAGGCCCCAAAACACTTCCTTGTGGCACACCATGTGCAACTGTTAAGAAATTTGACTGTTCCCTATCGATGCATACGCACTGAGTTCTGCCACTCTAATATGACCGAAACAGTTCTAGTGGCATGCCCCGATTTCCGTAGAGTGAAAGTTTATGCAGCAGTATATCGTGATTAAGACAATCAAAGGCCTTCGTGAAGTCAATAAATAAACCTATGGTAAAATTGTTATTTTCTATATTTTGTAGTATAATTTCTTTCAGAGTCAATAAGGCTGTCTCTGCTGATCTATTTTTCCGAAATCCATGTTGGGCATTGCTTAGCACAATATGCTTCTCCAGAAAAAGAATTAACCGATCATAAATTAGTTTCTCTAGCCCCTTTCAAAATATTGGGAGAACAGATATTGGTCGAATTTGAAACCATTTTTTTTTCGCCCCCTTATGAACTGCAGTTAATCTAGCTTTCTTCATGGCAACTGGAAATACACCCGTTTCAAGGACCAAGTTATAGATATGAGTTAGAACAGGAAGAATATCCTCCAAAACATATTTAACAGGCTTTACTTGCATATAATCTACATCTAATGCTGTACTGTTATTCAAATGAATAAATGTTCTGTAGATTTCTGATTCATTGGTTGGCAGCAAAAACATACTTTCGGGAACGCTTTGAATAGCCATATCCAAACTCAATGGGTTACCTTGGTATAGATTTAATAAAATGTTCATTAAAATGTTCCGGCCGCCGCGGTGGCTGAGCGGTTATGGTGCTCGGCTGCTGGCCCGAAAGACGCGGGTTCGATCCCGGCCGTGGCGGTCGAATTTCGGTGGTGGCGAAATTCTAGAGGCCCATGTGCTGTGCGATATCAGTGCACGTTATAGAACCCCAGGTGGTCGAAATTTCCGGAGCCCTTCACTACGGCGTCCCTCATAGCCTGAGTCGCTTTGGGACGTTAAACCCCCATAAAACCATAAAACCATTAAAATGTTCCGCGAGTGCCTTTCCAGTCAATTCGGAGTTGTTAAAAGTAATCCTGTTTGGCTCTGTGTTTTTCTTTCCGCGACCTAAGATCTTATTTACTACATTACAAACGATATTTGGGCTCTTTCGCGCGATATCAGAGAATAATTCTTGGAAGTACGCTTTCTTGGCCCGCCTTAATTCAGCATTCAGCCTGTTTCTGGCTGCTTTAAAACCATCTAGATCGGCAGGCGAGCGCGTGCGCAGAAAGACATGATAAAGAGTATTCTTCTTTGTGATCATGCCTCGATGAGCCCTTGTGACCCACGGTTTCCTTATCTTTCTTGGTTTCTTAAAGCTCCTAAATGGGAAGTGTCTTATGTATATCTGCACGAAGATTTGAATGAATGCGGTATAGGCATCACTTGCATTTTTAATGCGAAATATGAACGACCAATCATAAACGGCGACATCATGTTTAAATGACTGCAATGCGAGGTCTGTTATGTGCTGCAATGTAGTCGGGCAAGAAGCATCAGTTTTAGCTCTTGTTTCTGATTTGTAGATCATAAAGACTGGACAGTGGTCACTAATATCTGATGTAATAGTACCAGCGTCGGAAATGACCGTCTCTATGCTTGTTATCAGTAAATCAAGTATAGACGTACTAGATGACGTGACGCAATTTGACGTTTCAATTACATTTGTGAAACCAGAGCTGTGAAGCGTTGTGATAAGGTCATTTGCCGCAGTATTGTGTTGAGAAATGTTAATATTAAAATCACCCCCGCAAATTAATCTAAGGTTATTAACACGCATGTAGTCAAGAATTATGTCAAAGAAGGTAAGAAAATTTGAAACCTTGCCATCCGGGGGCCGGTACACAAAGTAACCGCTTCCTGCTTATATTTCAAAGTAAATATTTCAAAATCATTACATGATTTTGAAATCTCTGGAACTATCTCGTAGTCATGGGCAGAATCGTCATATATAGCAATACCATCGCCGCGTCTACCAAATCGATTAATAAAAAGTTCCTATAGCCATCTAGGTAAAGCATATTACTATGCTCATAATACCATGTTTCTGTCAACAATATTATTTTAAACTTGAAATTAAATTCATCTAGAAAACTACTAATGCACTCATCCTTGTTACAAGCAGAACGTGCGTTGACATGTAAGACAGGGTTTTGTGTGGACTGTTCAAGTTTTATGTTTTGGGGAAAAGCAAATTCGTGATAGCGCATTTTCGATTGATGCGGTATCGCTGTGCTGCTCTAAACATTGCCTAGCAAATCTTTTCAAGGTCTTTTTCATTTTCTATCTGCACAGCATCAGTGCCGTCTGCCTGCTTTGCGAAAATCTTTCCATTAACCGACCAGACCGACTTCCACTGATGCTCCCGTTTCCTTTTGGCAGCCAGGCCAAGCAAACGTTTCAAGACTGGGCAAAGATGTTCATTCACATATATTGGGTCGCTACCTTCGATTCCTACATCGGTGTTTGTGAGATGCATTTTCTTTGCTTTTCTGAGCGTTTCGTCGCGTTTCGCTCGTGACTTGAACTGGACGAGAATGTTTGGCGTTTTTCCTTGTCGAGCGGGCAAACGGTGACAACTCTCTATGTCAGCTTCGGAAATAGGCTCACTGATAGCCTTCCCAAGTTCGGAAACTATCTCCAGTACACTTTCACTTTCTTTCTGCTCTACACCCTGCATTTCAATGTTCGCCTTTCGCGAGTACATTTCTAAACGAACAAGGCGTTTCTCTAGTTCTGCAGCGTTTTGCTCTAGGGTCCCACATTCGGAACGAAGAATTTCATTCTCTTTTTCCAGCTTAGAGTTTTTTTCAATGTCATTGTCCAGTTTTCTCTGTAGTTCCTCGAGTGCTTCGTTCGCATATGTAAGGGCTTTGTTTCAATCTGATCAGCTCGTATTTCCCGAATTTCATTCCTTAAACTCCGCTCAACTTATTCTTTCATCGTCTTCATTTCTTGTCGGAGCTCCTCTTTAAGCTTAAGAAATTCTGCTCGCATTTTATCCTTCACTTTAGCCAGCTCTTTCGACATCTTTGAAACAACAACAGATTTCAACTTTGGCAGCGGAGACGACGTAGATAATTAATCGAGCGGCAGCAGTACGCTGTAAGCACTAACCTGCAACAAGGCAGAAGAGCGGGGTTTAGGCGGTGTGCATTCACGTCGTCGCCACTGCCATGTGAAGCTTGGGGCGGTGACGGCTTGGCTTTATAGGCTTCTTCTCGTCGCTCGATGCGCTGTGCAGATAACCAGTGCCAGGGACGGTGGCGTTTTGCTGTCGATTCCGATGCTCCACGTTATGTAGTCGCTGCAGCACTTGCAACCGTTGGCGAAGATATCTGCAACAAGGCAGAAGAGCGGGGTTTAGCCGGTGTGCATTCACGTCGTCGCCACTGCCACTGCCGTCGCCACGGCTGAAGCCCTACCATTCACGCGGTGTTTTTCATTCGGCCTGCGGGCTTCGGCTGCGCAGGGGGAAGTTTGACGCCCATGAAGTGGCGATGCTTTTGGGGTCGGCATCGCTGAGTACTCAGTAGAGGAGGAGAACGAGGCGCTTGGTTACGTCTTTGTGCTCGGCAAACGGACACCAGCTGGTTTCAGACGCCCGTCGTGCTCTGAATAAACCACTGATCGTAACGCACTTTTTGGCCCTTAGGGTGATCTGCCGTATCTGTGAGTATTTAGCTGCTCACTCTGGAGCGCTCGTAGACATAGTGAAGTCCCTTTTGAATAAGTTGCTCCGGGTGCAGTCTTCCTCTACTAAGGTCACCAGGACTTCACAGGACTCGATTACTGCTGTTATGAGTTCGCGTTCTATGAATTTTGCTGCGAAAAGTGGTAGTAAGTGCTTTTATTAAAATAATAATGAAAAGGTGGGAAAAAACTTTTCTCAGCCTCGGCATCTGCTGTCGACACTGAAGCACCTGAGCTGGGGCAGCTGAAATAAATGATAGTAGGCAGAATGAAGGAACGGAATGAAAGGGCTGAGGGCACAGGAAGAGAGGATAGGGGGAGAGGTAATATACACAAACTATTTGCGCAATAAGAAATTTGTACATTTTGTCTGCGAAACATTGGAAAATAGATATTGTGCAATTTTCAGTCCCCAAAACCCTAGTTTGTGAAAAATTAGAAAATTGGTTTTCGGGTAAGGAAATTGCGCAGTATCTGTCGCACATCTCGGCGGGAACCTTAACGGCGCCGTAAAGGAAGGGATAAAGGAGGGACTGAGAGCAGAAAGGAAGAAATAGGTACTGTAGTGGAGAGCTTCGGAATAATTTCCACCACCTGCGGATCTTTAACGTGCACTGACTTCGCACCGCACACGGGCGCCATTGCGTTTCGCCTGCATCAAAATGCGGCCGCTGTGGTCGGGATTGAACCCGAGTACTGCGGATCAGCAACGGAGCGTCTCAACCACGCAGCCGCCGCTGTGGGTAATTTTTCTGCGTCACGGCTGGAATTGGGGCGGAAAATTACCTTGTAGTCGTCCCTAAGCAACTGCTGCGTTGGGCCTCGGCGAAGGCAAAGGTCAACGCATCTGGAACGACGCGCCTTCGCCGGCGTAAGCATTTCCTGGCTCATGAGTGGCGTGGACGTAATTTGTGGGCAAAAGCGTTCGCATGAACGGTCAATTATAAGATGTATATTAACCAAAATAAAATGTAAAAGTTGATTATTCAAGCCGATAAGCATCACGCATGGAACGATAGCGGTGATAGTTAGTAAACAGTAAAAATAGTGGTCGATAATGGTAATAATAGCTACTGATAGTGACAGTGGCAGAGAGAGTAGTAGCAATGGTAGCGATAGTGATGATAGCTGCCGATAGTGCTAGCGCTAGAGATAGTGATAGTGATTGTAGTATTAGTAATAATGGTAGGTACAGATGAGACAGTGGCAATGATAGCTAATGATAGTGGCAGGGGTAGAATAGTGATAGTGATGGAGAGAGTTGATAGTGATAGTAGTATGGTGATAGCGATGATAGTGGGGATGCCAGTTAGCAATAGTGATAGCTCATGATAGCGGTGTTGATGACAAGATGAAAAATAAATAAAAACGAAAAGATGAAAGAAAACTAAAATATATATAAAAACTGAAAATAATAATAAAAACTGTGGCTCCAATCCACGCTCTCAAGGTGGTTGTACAGAGAAGCTATGCTGTTTACGTTCCATATTGAGCCTGGCGCTTCTAACGCGAAAGCTTTACTGGCCACGAACTTGCGATTTCGCCGTGGCGATGTTTCCTGGAGGCACAGAGACAGAACTTGAGCCGTTGCCTAGCAACCGCCGCAGCTGGGCGGACGCCGGGCGCTCACCGCGCCATCTGGCATGACGTCACACCGCGCGCCTCGACAGCATCGCCAACCAAATTCTACACACTGCGAGAAGACACATAAACACTAAATATTATATAGTATGGATTCCGGGCCATGAGGGGATGAGGGCAACGTGGCAGCAGACGAGTTAGCTCGAGAGTACGACAACCGAGCAGACTCAACACTTTGCACCACGGGCACCTTTGACCCTGTTACCCTCCCGTACTCAGACATACTGGATCATTACAGGGGGTCAGAGGAAACGCTACCCAGTCCCACACAAAAGGCTATCCAAAGAGGAGGCGGTAGACTGGCGCAGACTGCAAACCGGTACCTGCCCGCACCTGCACAATCTACACAAGATTTTCCCTACACCATATGCAGACGAATTTCCGTGGTGCCAGGATAAACCTACACTAGATCATGTCACATGGACCTGCCCTAAGGCAGACAGAGCCTAAAATATACCACCCGAGTATGACGCAGTGGATGCACTTGCTGGCCAGCCTGGACGAGGAAGAGCAACGATTTTTTGTACTCCGAGCCACGCTGGCAGCTGTCAAGTGCGGCATCCTGAACCGAGGATCGACCACGGCGCCCAGTGACTCTTAAGGGTCAAGAACATTTTAAATTTGTCGCCAATAAAGATTTTTACATTCATACTTCACCGCCGCCGTTTGGTCACACCACTTCCCTCGTCGTTGCCCTCGTCTCCGCTCGCTTCACCAGCTGTGTCGCATGCCTGATAACAAGTCGGAGGAATGAAAATGGGAAGTCGCGTGTGCCGCAACCACAGTTGAGGCCGCAGTATGGACAGCGACCAGTCTGCTAAGCAGGAGGAGGCCTGGAATCGACCTCGAAACTAGATGGAGAGTAAACGAATCGCCCAGGAAACAGAAGAACTGCGCGCAGAACGACTGGCTAAACGCCGTGAATATGCCGTTGCGATACGAGCACGTTATGTGTCGTGTTTAATGTAACGATAACATATCTAGACAACCAGACTAACCAGGACTTGCTATCAAGATTAACCTAGGCTAAACAAGCTATGCCTTAACTTTCGCTACGTATGTCCTGGCTCAGCCGAGCTAAGCCACTGCCAATGTTTCTCATTAGATTTCGTTGCGGTTTTTCTTGCATTATCCACGTTCACCATTTCGCCGAACTCAAATGTAAAGCACACGCGAAGAATATAAATAATACACCATTTATGAAGAAAGAGTAAAAAATTGAAAACTCCGCCTTTGTGAAGGCACAAACATCTCATTTCCCGCGGAAATTAAGCCATTCTGTTTCCTTACACCTTATCAGCCTATATATCACAGCAATCTTGATGCTGCAAGTGTTTTCGATGCATATTGTTCCATTTCATACAAGACTTTACATCGATCCAGCATTTGACATGAATTGTCGTAAACTCCACTATTTAATCAGTCATGCCTCTTTATTGGATCGCAACAGTGCGTCACCAGCAGCCGAACATGACAAAGAACAGCGTGTATTAAGTATGTCTGTTTTACTCAGATAAATGGATGAATAGCAGGGTCAAAGGTTTTTCATTAACGTGTAAGACATTCAGCCTTTGCAAGTGTCGATTTCTTGCAAAGGCGCTTGTAAAATGCACAGGAATTGAAGTTTTCTTTTTGCTGGTTATTTACAATTCGCAGCGGTCTTGTATTACGGCTCATCATCAAGCAACTTCTCTCTGGACAGCTTGTTGAGCGAGCTTGGTCCATGTGGCATGATAGAGATCGAATTCGAACTAAAGAGGCTCAAAACGCGAATGACTCTTCATGAAACCCGTGGCCCAGATGTTTGAAGACCTGCTCAACTTGGCTACTCGCAGTCAGCTTGGGATGGCGGCCACTAATAAGCTTAAGAGATTCCGTAATGCTACATTTAATAACGCTTGATGTCATAGCCACCATGGCAAAAGCGTTCTCAGAACGCTTTCCCCTTTAAAGATGTTTTTGTGCCAGTAACAGTAAGAATAAGTAAGAGAGCTGGCGCTCCTAAATTCCGAAAAGGTTCCCCGTGCAATAATTATTAGCAGTTGAGCTGCGCCACATACTGCACATGCGGAGCAACATAACTTCGACTTCTGAAACGAAGCATTGAAGAGGCAGCCTCGCATCGCTTGACTGTTGTAAATTTTAATACCGACATGAATACTGTTGTTCCTTCATTAACCCTAAACTTTGGACTTAATGCTGCCCCAAACCGTACTTATGGAATAGCTACAGATTTTAAGAAAATTTCGCGGTTTTTCGGACCCATCTTTGGTCGCCATTCGATGTCATATTCTCCACATGCCTTGTGTACGCCTATTGCGCGCACACAAAGCATGCACGCCCACAACCAGATGCTTGTTTATAAGTAGGCATGCTGAACCAGCTTCATCATCACTGCTGCGGCATGGGTACCTACATCTGACGTAATGAAACCAGACCACAAAGGTTTTTTATCGAAAGCTTTCCCTGTGCTGCTCCTTCAGTATTTATTAGATGATAACATTGAACAGTACGCGTGTGGCAGGTAATCTAGGCGTCGAACTTTTTATTACCAGAGAAAGGCAATCTTAGCCTCCACCTTGAATTTTCTGAGTTACCGAAATGTGGTAGAATTATGCGTCGTTCGCCTTTCTATTGGTCGGGTTCGCCGCGCAAATTTTTTGCCATCTGTCGGGAGTGCGCAAAACTTCCCTGTTTCTTACTCAGGGCGCCCTCAACAGGAGCCAGCGCCGTGCGCGGCCGCATGCCACTTCTCAACACGCCGACAGGTGGCGCGCGCGTCTGCAGTGAAATTCCTGTGGTCGTCCGTCAGCTGAGCGCGCAATCGTAGAGCGCGCGTAGTTGCACCCAATCTTTAAATTAATTAACTACGTACGCCTGGACCACTTGTTACTGTTCGCCTTTTCTGCTTGCCAGAGTGTGACAGATTCTCGTAACAACAGAAGGACACAAAGAAAATGAAGTTGCGCAACTACAATGCACAGCGGGGGACCCGTTCACTGCAAGACCAGCATGAAACACTCGAACAGCGCCTGCGAACGAGGCACAATACTTTCCCTTTGTTCTTTCAGCTATAGTAAACAGCCAGTGTTGGTTATGTTTGTGCGTTATGGATACAGCGAAGTGTATACTCATAAACTAGTTCTATTTAAGAAAACATATCGCTGCGCAATACAAAATTTTACACTTAAGCTTCTCACTTAAGTGCGACTTTAGCATGCCGCCAGGGTATATCACAGTAAATTGATCCAGAAAAAATAAACACGGATTAACGGTTCTTTATGTAAAGGAGGCTTAGTTTCCTGAATTCAGACGTTTAAAAATTCGGATGCTGATAAAAATTCGGCACAGATCGGGTTTGCAAGTCCGGACTTTTTACCACTGTAATTTTTGCTGATGAAACGAACAAAGTTAATTTGAGGAGTTGCACAGCCCTGTGCAAGATACGATATATATATATATATATATATATATATATATATATATATATATATATATATATTAACAGAGAAGGCAAATGAAGTGAGGGGCTCGTTTGACAAACATATTAAAGAAGCCAACAGTCACCGAAACGAAGGTGCATAGGGGAATGCTTGTATTTTTTTATATATATCTAGTGCTAATCAATCAGTTTTTAAAGAAAATACTTATAAAGCAGCAGAAAAACAACTATGGCGCCGGTGTGATCCGAACCCACGACCTCCGAATATCGCGTCCGGTGCTCTTACCAACTGAGCTACGGCGACGGCTGTCCAATCTGCTGCTTTCGTGGGTATTTATGTTTTGTGTGTAAGCGAACCTTGAGAGTGTTCACCAGCGCCACCCTCGTCCATAGCGGTGGACGTAGCACGTCCTGTAATACCGCAAGTGTGACGTAGAACGTCATCTAACGAGGAGGGCGGAAACTGTGCGAGAGCCCTCTTATGCTACCTATGGCATCAAGACTGCCAGAACCGAGACCCCCGTTTAGCTATTAGCAGAGAAGGCAAATGAAGTGAGGGGCTCGTTTGACAAACATATTAAAGAAGCCAACAGTCACCGAAACGAAGGTGCATAGGGGAATGTTTCTATTTTTTTTTATATATCTAGTGCCAATCAATTAGTTTTTAAAGAAAATTACTTATAAAGCAGCCCTCCTCGTTAGATGACGTTCTACGTCACACTTGCGGTATTACAGGACGTGCTACGTCCACCGCTATGGACGAGGGTGGCGCTGGTGAACACTCTCAAGGTTCGCTTACACACAAAACATAAATACCCACGAAAGCAGCAGATTGGACAGCCGTCGCCGTAGCTCAGTTGGTAAGAGCACCGGACGCGATATTCGGAGGTCGTGGGTTCGGATCCCACCGGTGGCATGGTTGTTTTTTCTGCTGCTTTATAAGTAATTTTCTTTAAAAACTAATTGATTGGCACTAGATATATATAAAAAATAGAAACATTCCCCTATGCACCTTCGTTTCGGTGACTGTTGGCTTCTTTAATATGTTTGTCAAACGAGCCCCTCACTTCATTTGCCTTCTCTGCTAATAGCTAAACGGGGGTCTCGGTTCTGGCAGTCTTGATGCCATATAGGTAGCATAATAGGGCTCTCGCACAGTTTCCGCCCTCCTCGTTAGATGACGTTCTACGTCACACTTGCGGTATTACCCGGGCGCCAAGGAGAACATAAGAAGTAGAGAAGCCTGGGAACTGATGCTGCGAAGCGAGTCCCTCGCCCACCAGCAGCAAGCCATCCGCCTGGCGGCTAAAGCCGCGAAGAAACACTGTCGCTTCGCCTGTCTTTAGTCGCGGAGACCCCGGCCCCCGTTCTCCAGGCCTGCGTGCCGGGGATGGGGAGTAGGGGGTCTCCTACATCGGTGGAAAATAAAGTTCTTACTCACTCACTCATTACAGGACGTGCTACGTCCACCGCTATGGACGAGGGTGGCGCTGGTGAACACTCGCTTACACACAAAACATAAATACCCACGAAAGCAGCAGATTGGACAGCCGTCGCCGTAGCTCAGTTGGTAAGAGCACCGGACGCGATATTCAGAGGTCGTGGGTTCGGATCCCACCGGCGGCATGGTTGTTTTTTCTGCTGCTTTATAAGTAATTTTCTTTAAAAACTAATTGATTGGCACTAGATATATAAAAAAAATAGAAACATTCCCCTATGCACCTTCGTTTCGGTGACTGTTGGCTTCTTTTATATATATATATATATATATATATATATATATATATATATATATATATATATTGAACAAAAATCTGCTCAAAATTATAGGCTACTTGCCCCAAGAAAACAACCGCCAATATTTTCTAATTACTTTCATCTAGGAGGAGCTTTACCGGCAATTCTTTCACGAAGAGCTGGATAGAAAACTGCGGAAGTTACTT
Organism: Amblyomma americanum; assembly: GCA_030143305.2. NCBI lineage: Eukaryota > Metazoa > Arthropoda > Arachnida > Ixodida > Ixodidae > Amblyomma > Amblyomma americanum. The sequence continues at coordinate 46,300 of JARKHS020014261.1, forward strand.
ATTTCCATTACATTTAGGCTCTTTTGTGTGACGGAAATGTTATCCAATACAATTTTCTTTCTGTAGAAAATAATGACCTCCCCCCCTGCCTAAATCCTCACTGCTCTCATCACATATTTAGCGAAAGTTTGCGGGATGCGGGTGTACGGATAAATATATGTTTCGGGACAAAATGCCAATCGTCCAAAATGCCTGAAGGTAAGAGATGATTAGCCCGCAACGCTGGGGAATTGAATTCTCCATGCATTATGCAGTAATACAATAACAAGGTAATCAGTAGCGATGCAGTGGTACATAAATTTTGCCCCCGATAGCATACAATTTATACAGACATTCTAAAACACGCACCATCCCTGCGTACCTGATACCCGACCTCGCACATACTCTAAAGCCCATTCAGTTTCAAAGCTGTCTACTTTTGGCTGCACTGCTGCACTGAACAGAATTTAATCATTCGCCCATTCATTAATAAATTCCGAATCCACGGCAGGCGCGTTTTGTTTCTTTCAGCATAATTAAATTCGTAATATGATAGAATTCACACAGTTTATTGTGTCCTTTTCTCTACATTTCTGCAAATCATTTTACTCGCAAAATAAAGATTGTTTCGCGGTTACCCGCTCCAAGATCTCTGAGAATATTTAACGGTGAGCAATCGAATGATTTTTGTTGTTTCTTAAACTGAGACCGACATTACATTTTTTGGCACTGCAGAATGCAGTGCTCCCGTTAAATGCGTGAGTGCACGGAAACAAGCAGTTCAAAAAGAAACTAAGTTCCTGTCCCATTTAATCGGCGAGCTTCTCTTCAAGAATCAGTGCCGGTTCTCGTAAAGTTTGTTTCACCGGTTGTGCAACTATCACTCAATAAAGGGCCGGACTTGCAGTAAAAATATGGCGACTGCCAAGATCACATAAAACAGGCAGGAGGAGCACTGTTTTCAGAAAGTTGAGTGTAAACATCACATGCAGCGATCGTAAAAGTGTTTCCCATGACGGGCCACCGACACTGGCATGTTGGGTTCACAGTAAGGCCTTCGTACTAACTGCAGATATGACCCGTCAAGAGACGCTGTCCATTTCGGCTGAAGTTTGTTGACTCCATGGGACGTTAGGCCGTGGCTTATATGAGGAAAGCACTTCCCAGGCGACAGGTCATTCATATCTCGACACAACACTGACGTAAACTGCGATACTATTGTGTTGTACAAGAAAAAATAAGAGCAGAGAACAGTAGTAACATTGCTTGGCACATATACAGCAGAAGGATACGAAAATAGAAAAAATATGAAAATAGGAGTTCTGCGAAAAAATGACGGAGATCTGTCTCATACATGTAATCATTGCAACTTCTCTAAATTTCCTTATTTCTTAAGGCGCTATATCGTGCGGCAGTCTTGCTGTAAACACACTCATGTGTCCTAAATACTTAGTAGGGAAAGAAAAAATTTGCGAATGATATGCCATCGACACATCGGGAACACTTTGCCACCCCAGTCGAAAAATACAACAAAGACACAAAAAACTAGTCTTGTAGTATTTTTTGCATGTCGTATGTCTATTGTCTGTCTTTTGTTGTAATTGTGTTGTCTGTCTTGTCTTATTTCTGTTGGCCTGTCTTCTGTTGTGCCGTTTTCCTGTTGTCTGTCTTTTGTTGTAATTGTGTTGTCCTGTCTTGTGTTGTGTCGTATTTATGTTGTCTGTACCCTGTCGTAATTGTGTTGTCCTGTCTTCTGTTGCGTCGCATTCTTGTCGTGGCTTAATGACTGAATATACAGTAAAACCCTGATAATTCGAACTCTGGTAATTCGAAATTCTGGATATTTAGGATTTCTGCAGTCCTGCAATTTCTAATATAAATTTTACCAGATAATTCAAAGCTGCAGTGTGCAGCAGCTCAGTTAATTCGAAGACCTGAAATGCCACGCGAGGATGTCTGATCCCGATTTCGCTGCAAACCAAAGAAGCGATGGCCCCTCGGAGCCATGAGGCGGCAATGTAGGGCGATGCCTTTTAGCAATGTCGATGCTCGATATGCAAGGCACCCAAGTCCCAGTACATCTCAGCACAAAAACCGATCTCATACAGCTTGTAGACCGCCGGAGCGCACGCCTGCAGAGAAGACGTGCTTCATTGCAAAACAGGCAAGGATAGTAGTTTCAATGTTACATGCTATCGGCTATTAATTCATCAAGGCATGGCCAGACTGATAGCAGCGGTGCATGTGCTCCTCTCCAACCTGGGCGCGATCAAGGCAGCATCTAAAGGAGGCGCTGGCATTGAAGTATCCGGCCCTAGCAGTGTCAGTGCATGTCTAGCGATGGTTAACTGCGCACAATGCTGGCAGCGCCGCTTTTGTGAGTAGTGTTCTGTGGAGCGATAGGTCGACAAAACAGTAGCGCCGACCTCTTTGCGCCTTAGGTAGTTTTGGACAAGCGCCAGGTAGTATATGCACCCCATGCCGGTACCTCTTCCCGGCAGGAAACATGGGCTTGCTCCAAATGAGTCAAACTTTCTCAATTCGCAAACTAATCGCTTCCGCTGAAGGAAATTCGAATTGCTCAGTTTATCCAGCTCTTTCGTGCTGGCAGTCACTTCGTCGGACAAGCGGGAGGTAGTGCGAGGGCAAACTTGATTCCTATACTATCTAGGTGTCCAAGGCGTACGCCGCACCAGAAGCCGAAACTTCGAGCGTTTACAGTTCAGATTGCTGTTCGGGCAGCACGTGTGTGTTTAGGCAGGGTGGAATGCCGCTTTTAAAGCGAAAGCTTTACTGGCCTCACGCCACCGAATTTGCCATGGGCCGCAGTTTGACCTTGAACGTTCTTGCTGTGCCGCTACCACAGCAATGCATCACGTGACTTCGCCGCGCAGCCAAGCAGTCTTCCGTCGCTGTGCCGGGGCTCCACAGCTGCGGAGTGGCTGCTGCCTGACCACGTGATCTAGCCAAGCAGACACAGCTTGGAATCTGTAACGAGTGCGTTCCATACACTGGATAGGCAACGTGCCCACCCTGCAGGTAGCATTTTATAGTTGATCGTGAGTGGTTGGTCACCCAATGAACGCTGTTGCCTATTGCTGCAGTGCTGCTTGTCTGCCACAAGGTTGTCAGCGCTAATGCATGCAGCCCACATCTATCACCACCGCCATGAACCTCAAAGCACGACTGAGGTGTCCACTGACCCAGGGAGCCAGTTATGTGGCCTTCCTTTTCTCAAAGTCATCAGCGTCTAGAACACTGTCAATGCCAAGGCCAATGAACACAGTGAAAGCTGACAGCTTTCACTTTGTATACCTTGGAATAATTGAGTTAATCCACATTCATTTTTTCACTTTTTTATTTCAATTGGCTTCATGTTGCTGTCTTTGTGATGGCATCGTTACACATTTGTTGCTTTGAGTTGCACGTGCGTGCCATGCCATCCAGCGGCGAGCTACAAAACAAAATGCAGCAGTGGTAAACACAAAGTGCGCCCAGAATTGCGGTAGCGCATTCCCGCAACAAAATTTTTCACCCGTCTCCATATTTTTGCTGTGGTCAGTTAATTCGAATAATATGCGTGGTCCCAATGACTTGGAATTAACGAGATTTTACTGTACTGCAGTCATTGCCCAGTTATTCAGCAGCTGACTGGTCGGCTCTGTATGTGGACTCCAGAACAGATACGAAAACACCTTACTTGAGCACAATCATATTTATTGGCCGAAAAATGCCTTTCTCGATGCTGTCCTAAGGTGCACGATGTGGTTCACTTGACAATCGCCTCCCCCCAGGCAGTCCTGAGAAAAACATAAGCAAGAAAGCTCGTATTCATACCAAACACCATATTTTTCACACACATTTTAAAATTGGATGCAAAAGGCACAATAAATGGACCACCTCAAAACCAGATGCAGAAGAAAACTGCACTTTTCGAAGCAAAATGATATGCATCACACTGGCCCACTGTGTTACCCTGTAAGTCTGGCTTCTTGCAGTGAAAGATTGCGTTCGAGGTTTACCATTAATAAAAGAGAGCTGAACCCTCAGATCAGTCACTCAGGAGACGAACTGCAAAGCACGATCAATGAGTTAGACAATCAGATTCGAACAGTGGGTCTAAAAATTAATATGCAGAAAACTAGACTAAGTAATGCTCAACAGTCTCGGAACGGAAAACCACTTTACAATTAGCAGCGAGGTGCTGGAAGTGGTAAAGGAATACTTAGGGCAAGTAGTGACCGCAGATCTGATTCACAAGAGCGAAATAACTATATTAAGAATGGGGTGGAGCGCATTTGGAAGGTTCTCACAGATCATGAATGGAATGGCAGTTTACCAATATCCCTTAAGAGAAAAGTATAAAGCAGTTGTAGTAGAGCCCCCTTATAACGAACCTGATATCACACAAATTCTGTTCGTTACATCCGATGCTCGTAGTAAGTGGACTCTCCGTATAGCAGCCAAAAATACTAAGGAAACCAAAGTGGCATTTATTTCTCATAATTCTGCTTTATGCGTGCCTGCTTGTGTCATGGCTCCTTCCAGGTTTCTAAGGTGTCACTAAATCCTTGACAAGACCCTTGCTGCCAACTATCAAAATTACAGTTCGGATTTAACTGAAGGTTGAAGTGTCCATGGCAGCTGGTGGCAGGTCAGCCACATAAATAGATTCCTGGCAGTAGGCGAGTGCTCGCACTTGGTGTTCAATGTCCGAGTCAGAGCATGCGCCTCTGCGATTTCGTGGTGCGTAGGAACATCGTCATCCGAGGAAACATCTGGCAGCTTTGCATTACAAAATGTAGTGTTTCGAACATCATCTGTTGTTCCTCGGCTCATGCCCAGGAAAATAGTAGCACAGCGCTCATGGCAGAGTGCATCAGCTGCACTGTCCGCTGTATTACGCTGCCTGCATGTGGTAGCAGCACAAAAAGATGGAGCCGACTGCGCAGGCGATGCATACTACGTGGCCAGCCTGGCTTTCAAAATTCTCAAATTGCTGCTGCTAGTTGATCTACGGCCAAGGTCATTATATCTGCTTTCGACGATGCCCCTGTCTCACATGCACCGCGCTTCTTCCACTTAGGATGCTTTGCCCAGCTGGCGAACACACAGGCAATGACTGCCCTCATAAGCCATCGGTGCAGGCTTGGTAGGAGGTTACTGTTTCAATGCCGCCTTTTGGATTTTTGGGTCGATGTGTTCTTTCCAGGGCAGTGTCGAGAAGGGTGAAAAACGCTCCTTGATCTCTGTGCTTGCTGGAAGCATGACCTCTTCAACTTCAAGAGGTGTCGATGCCTTCTCATTTACTATAATAGAGTGGTGCGGCCAAAATTGTTCGCTGTATCCGCGACGAATCGCTATGGACTTTATGCGTAATTTGACGGTAGCAACGCATCCGTTCGTAATAAGCGAGCATTTGTTATATCTACGGGCATTATAAATGGGTTCAGCTGTATCTTACCGGTACTCACCTATGGGGCAGAAATGCCTGAGGATAACAAAGAGTTCAACCTAATAAAATTGAGGACCACGCAGCGAGCTACGAAAAGGAACATGATAGGTGTAGCGTTGAAACAGGAAGAGGGCAGAGTGGGTCAGAGAATCAAAGCGGGTTAAAGGGAAGCTGAAGCACTTTTCGAAAAAATGACTTCTCTACGTCATTTTATAGCTTTTAGTCCGCTGCAAAAGAATGTCTCATTGAAAAAGAGCGGAAATAAATGCAAAAATCTGTTTTTTAGAAGAAAACGCGCCCCACCGCCTCAGGGCGCCGAGCGAACGCTGCTCTTGCCCGCGATTGGCCTGGACCGTCGTGACGTCATCCACGGGGATCTCCAGCCGGCACTGACGGCGTTGCTGCGCAGCGCCTTGCTTCACCTAGCTTTTAAGAACTACGTTGTGGAAATTATGGCTAATTCAAGCAGTGTTGAACAGTTTGTACTTTCGTCATACATGTTCAAGCCACCAGCAGCTTCAGAAAACGGCGGAACCAACGACGCTGCGGAGTGCGCCGGCAGCGAAAGTCAAGTCGTAACGTTTTCACGTGTTGGAAATCTCGACTGGATGGATGGGTGGATGACAGCTTTTATTTCCACGAGAAATAGAGACCCCTTACTACTTACCGCCCCGGCATGCAGGCCTGGAGGGCGCGGGCTGGAACCTCCGTGACTAAAGGCTAACAAAGATTTTATCTCTTCGCGGCATCAGCCGCCAGGCGGATTGGCTTGATTCTGCCGAGCGGGTTCTTCACTGCGCAGCAGGGCTTCCCTGCTTTCTCTGCTATCAATATCTTCGCCGACTCTGGGGTAGTCGGCGCACTCCCATATTCTCTGCTTCCGGGTAACTGTGGAACCGCCGGACTGTAACCTGGACGAGCATGCGCAAACCTATTCCGAAATCGTTGAGAACTACAGACTAAACAGAAAACTGGTGCCACCGCCTGATAAAAAGCTAAGAAATAGAGAAGCGACCGCATAACGGCGCCTGCAAGCCGGAAATTTCGTTAACCCAGTATGGGCCTTTCACGTCCTCCCAGGGTAACACGAAAACCAAATCTTGACTGATACGTATTCTTTGCGTAGGTGCATGCGCGTGCATATCTTTTATGTAGGTGAAGTGGCAATAAAAAAAAGCAAATTGCGTCGAAACGTTTCGGTGTACCACTGCTGCATAAAAGCCTGGCCACCAACGTCTTGTAACGCCTGTAAACATGATCTAATTCAGATCACCGACAAGCTTACACGAGTCGTGCGAGGTAAAGCATTTGTTTGTTCATTTATTTATAGTTACTTGCCTAATTACTCCCGAAGGCCTTTTAGAACTACAAAACAATGCCAAACTGGATGAGTTGGAGTGGGTGCACTGCTGTATTGCAGCGCGAAGAGACGAGGCGACCGGGAGGAAGCTCCCGTGTGCGCTTTCCTTTGTCGCATGTTCGGGCTATTGTTCAACCATGAAAATTCTGCACTTACCTTCGCACGTTGTTTTTTTTTTTGCATGCTGAACACGCATTTGAACAATAATTATGGCTGTGTTTCGGAGCTCGCAGTGCTGCTCATCAAAACTAGTGTGCGGCGAGATATAGTTGCTGCTGTTGCGTATCGTGATAACCGGAAGAATTGCTTGTGGTAGATATATGCGTACCACGTCTCGACAATTTTACCGTTCTGACTCAAGGACAAATTTTGATGAATTCTGGCGCCATTTTCAATCGTCAGCCATGACCAAGCGCTCATGAATGCAAATGTTTGCTTTGCTCAAGTATACTAGGCTTATATAATCGGTTTATTGTTCAGTTAGGTGCAGCTGCATGTGTGGCGCGCTGATGAAGGATTAAGAGAATTGCTTGTGCTGCCATGAGGTGCAAGCAATCAGGAAAAAGTCAAAAGGCACACAGTGCGTAACGAGCTCAAAAGAGTTCAAGACTGTGTGCCTCAAAGACAGTGCTGGAAGTAGCCTTAGCTCAGATGGGATGTGAACCAGCTGAAAAAGGCGTAGAGTTTACAAACAGGTAAGGAAGTAATATAACGAAATGAGAAATATTGCAGCACATATTTTGTGCAGGCAGTTTCGGCATGCTGCGTACCACCAGATTGTCTGGTTAACGTGGAAGAGGCTGTGGGAGAACAGCCGACGGATTCTACCAAGCTGTGTGCTGAGCGCTGTTCGAAAGAAGTACCATGTCAAAACTGGTTAATACACAGGCTTCAAGCATTACACGGTAAGCCCGAACGAGAGAAAGTAAACGGCACTGGCAGAAGATTACGGTGGTCTGTGGTTCGCCAAACCGCGGGTCGCAGCGAAGCAAGAGCAGCCGGACGGCCGGCCGACTCTCCGTGAATAGCGTCACTTCCGCCAGTTCTCCCTCTCTGCCGTACCCCCCCACCCCCCTCCCGCGCTTCCGGAAGTGACGAGGGCGTGCCGGCGGCGGGTTTTGAGAAAAGATTGCAGCTCCGTTTGCGGATAGAATCGGGAAAAATCTACACACGATTTTCAAGTTCCTTTCTTCCCAACCACAGCGTTTCGTGCGATTCGAAAACCGTTCCAGCTTCCGTTTAATGACGTCCTAGTTAAAATCAAGAGGACGAAATCGGCGAAGGCAAGATAACCGATGGTTCTTAAGATTAATGGAATGAATTCCAAGAGAAGGCAAGTGTAGCAGGGTGCGGCAGAAAGTGAGGCGGGCACACGACAGCTGGCACATGACAAGGTTAACGGAGATATGGGAGAGCTCTTTGCCCTGCAGTGGATGTAATAAGACTAATGATGATGATGAAAGAAAATGATCAGCTCACTTACTTGATTAGCGGCGTAAGTCCAAGCACTTTTGAGCCAAGTAACGAGGTAGGCGCTTGTGGCGTTTTAGCATCTCATCACCAAGGCAGCCTTTAAGCTTCAAAAAATGCCAGAAAGTGTCTGCAGAGACATGGCACAAAAAGAATATGCGGCAGATCAGAGAAAAGCCAAGACAGCAGCTGGGGCGTGCTGGTTACTGATATGTGACGGAACAGCGGAGAACAACGGGACAAGAGACAAGCGCCAACTTACAACTCATTTTTACTTCAAAGAAACACTGCTTCTGATAACTTCTTCACATCTTCAAAACATGTGCCAGAGCCATATCATGCAAGCCTTTTAAAATTACAACCTAAGATTTGTAATCATAGAGGTTTGTAGTCACATTTTAACGTGTCAAATTTTTTATTTGTTAACTCAACAGACGGCATGCTGACACAATGATTGTGCAGCCTCGCTGTCTTGATTATGTCGCAGACTAACTGCTCTTTTATGATTAGTCAGTGATTTATGTCTGCCAAACAGGTGCACAAGTTTTTGAGGGGCACTCTCTGCAATGAATTCCTAGGTTTCTGCAAAGCCCGGCAGTCTCACAAAATAAAAACTTATAAGTACAACTCCTAGTCATAGGTAGCAATTCTAGGTTAACTGCTATACAGTACAATGTGAATAATTCAAACTTCGTTATTTCGAATCTTTTCTGCAGTCCCAGTTACATAATATTAACGAGTCTTTTCTGTACGATACAAATATGTTAGAGAAAAAATGCATGAGCACGAAACATTGCAGCTTTTAGAAAATGTTATGAACCAAGCAATAACCAAGTGTTTTCCACTCACCTGCCATTGAAGCTACCTTGGCAGGGGAGGGCGGAGGGAATACTTTCGTCGCACCTTTAGAAATTGCATTGTTCGAAAGTGTCCCCGTCACGCTCCTCTCCGACAATACTGTATTGCCCCACAAGCGGACTGCTAGTTGCTTACAAAAAGCAGAGTCATTGTTTGCTGTTAACAGCCGCTCCCATGTCCCTCCATGGGTCAATGTATTGGCCATGACCAACGTGTACCTGAAAAAAAGAAACAGATAATTTATTAGTGCACCTTAGGCACGGCGCAGAGGCCAACAGCACAGAGCCTGCACAGGACACGAAGCAGAAATGCCCAGAAAACACATGCTGCCTAGACAATTCATTCAGTCTGTCTTCATTCACAGTATTCGTTACAATATTTTTAGATCTTAGAGCTTTTGAACCACATATTTCTGTGCACTCCGGTTTAGGTTTGAACTTGATTCTTTCCTGTGCGGAAAGGTAAGCGCGCTAAAAAATGGTTACTTTGCAGCTCGAGAAGCAGCTTGGGATTGAGCATGATCGGGCGCAATTGAATAGCCCATGTAGCAGCACCGGATCAGCACTCAATTTGATCCCGATCAACTCATCAAGATTGCAATTGTCCGTGTGATGGTGGTATAGGAACCAAAATCGTTCTTAGAGATTTCTATATAAGAGGAAGCTTTCCAAGCTTCTCTGAATTCACTTAAGGGTAACGGAGTGGGTTCCAAGAGAAAGTAAGCGTAGCAGGGGGCTGCAGAAGGTTAGGTGGGCGGATGAGATTAAGAAGTTTGCAGGCAAAGGGTGGATGCAGCTGGCAAAGGATAGGGTCAATTGGAGAGACATGGGAGAGGCCTTTACCCTGCAGTGGGTGTAGTAGGGCTGATGATGATGATGATGATGATGACGGCACTATAATTGAGATGAGCTCAAGAATGAAGCAAGAAACTCCCCTAAAGGGAGGAGTGGGAGACAAATTCAACAAATAATAATTTACTGCATGTGGGCAAGCTCCACATGGTCACCATTTTTACTGATGTCCTACACACCATCTAAAAAAACAAATATGGAGTTAAAATTTTGTGTCCCTATTTCTTCACAGAATATATGTGTAGCAATTCTAACTTCAGTGAAATCTTGCATTTTCTTTGCAGCTAAGTTTGCGATGATTAAGGGGCACTGAGGCAAAATTTCAAACCGAGCGAGACAGACTAACCCTTGGGAACACTGTTAAAATTTTTTCCTCAGCAGAGAGGGGGCTTAATTGCTTTCTTGAATGAGCCAAATGAGATATGATGGTGATTGCTTGTGGAGCTACTCAGCTAATTTTCAGCGTACCTCAAACCATATCTGCTTGTTACTGAGCAGAAAAAATGAGAGACCATGCTCTTGCATCACACTTTGCACGCTGATTATGCAAACTCATAGGCATGTGGCTGCATGAGCACGTACTAAATAAAAGAGACAAGCACTCTGCAATTACAGAACAACCGCAGCCTGCACAAAGTGGCCGATTCAAGTGAGAGCAAAGCTGATTTACAGGCAACCAAAGGCGTTACGAAGGCGTTGTAGGCGTTACCGAAACAAAGTAACCAAATATGTCTTGTTACGCTTAAAAAAGGAACGCATTACCGCCCTACATTAGCTACAAAAAGGTAACGCGTTACCGTTACCAAAAAAGTATGGCACGTTACGTTGCCGTTACTCCATCGCAACAAATTATCAGTGCGTCTTCACAGCACGAACTCATGATAACAATTTTATAAGGCTCATATTTCACAGCACGCGTTTACATGAACCCAGTACCGGTTTTCGGCCCGACAACTCGACAACCAGGCCCTGTTGGGTTCACGTAAGTGCCACTATCGGCTCAAGGGCCACCTATGAGGAATATTTGCAGCTGCATTCTTGACTTGTATTGCCCACTGGGTTACTTCGCCCTGCGCAGGGCAAGGAACAAAGCTGTTCTTCCACATGTCCTGAATAGGGAGCCCCCTTCCTGTGTTTTGGCACCTTGCACCACAAGCTCGAGCAAAAAAGAAAAGCAGAAATCTGTTCCGAATACAGCCCAAGCAAGAAAAAAGGAATGAGAGCTCAAGTCCGTCGAAGTTCTGAGTAAAAACCTGCGCGCACGAACACAGACAACCAAGAGGTTGGTAATAGAATGTAGTAGCGGCAAAATATTCTGACGCCAGATGGAGCCACGTCCCGCTAGTTAAGTTTGGCACGAATTTCAAATCCCCGCAGAAAATGCATACACAACATACAGAGCCTGTAAAGCGCAAACACTAAGCTCGATATGGATTAAAATTGCAGCTTGACAATAAATAAAGAAAAGGGAGGAAATATTGCGGATGAAATTCTGATCTTGGCTGTTTTTTCACGAGATGACATGAAAACCGACATATCAAAAATTGCAATTTTTCTGAATATTTACCTCTCATTTGTAAAAAAAGGAACTTAAAGAATAATATCTGTCCACATTTCCTCTATTCACTAAAGAAGAAAACGCTGCCACAGACCTCATGAAAATCGAGCCATTTTTACATGCGCTACAGCTTCTGAAAGTTCCCATGTATTTCCTGTGGACACTGTCACTGGTGAACCCTCTTAACTGCATGTTTTTGTGCCAACATTCGTGCACTCCAGATGGCAGATGCTAATGCAAATGTCAGCCTTAGTTCAAAGTGCTTGGTGCCTGGTTTAGTCAGGGAAGCTGACATACAGTTGTCTGTGGCACAAAAGGCATGCCTGATATTCTAAAATATCTTTTTTTCAAAACAGAGAACCACAATTCGCCTTGGTGTATGCAGCTGCACTTTTTGATGATTATGTGCTATCAATATTCAATCGGTCCAGCACATAATTTTAAGAAACAAAAGCCAAGTTACAAAGCAAAGAAAAAAGAGCAAAAACTCCCATGTCATTAGTTACATCACATTACCGGTCATGTACAGATTGCAGATTCTTAATCAGTGCAGAAGATATGCTATCATCAGTAGCATATGCCCATCATTAATGTTCAAGCGTCACGGTACTGCTCACCTCCCCAGTCTCATTTGTGGTGCCAACAGTCAGGTCAAGGTCTTGGGCTGCCTTGCGAGGAGCTGCACACACAAAAAAAGAAGTCGAGCCTCATGGAAAGCAAATACACTGCGTCCTCTCAAGGCCTGCCTCTGCTGAAGGGACGTGGAATGGCTGTTTTTGTTGGGAGAACACTGAAGAGTCACCAAGCACGCAAGCTCGCTGTACACTAGAGCAGCCAAAATAAATACCTTTTGACATTGGCCGAGCTGGTGGCACAGCAGGGGTGACATCAGCCCGAGGAGGGGCGACATCAGCCAGCGGAGGGGCGACATCAGCCCGCGGAGGGGCGACATCAGCCCGCGGAGGGGCAAAATCAGTCCGCGGAGGGGCAACAGGCGGTGCGGCAAGTGGCGAGGCCACATCAAGCGGCAATACTGGAGCTATGGTGCCGAGGGAATGACTGTGCACTAGAAGAAGAGGGTACAGGGATGAAGACATTGTTTCCTGTGGTATCAAAGACAGGACTAGATCATTAGTGAGTGGTATTTAAACATACATTATATCTCCTACATTTATGCAAGCACAGTGCCAGATTGACTAGGAACAAGCTGTTACAAGCAGCACTTGAATGCTCAGCAGTGCAGCCCTACATTGGGTATATCAGACATAACCATCAAAAAAACAAACATTGTTTTGAAAAATGTCCATTTTCACTCTGACCACCAATGAACAATCACCTACTGGATGCTTGTTCCAAAAAAATGTGGTCACAAAATTAACTTCGCGGTTTAGAATCAAACGCAGGATACAAATTCCAAGGAATCATGATTTGCAATCTGCAAATGAACTACAAGAGGAATTGAAGGCTAAAGCTTGCCTGAGGTAACATGCATGTATGCTTACTTGCAGAGTTGACAGCCTGAGTGGCACTGTCTCCTTCCCAGAAAACCTTGTCAATCGCGGCACTCACATTTTCATTCTGTGAATGATCTAAAGAAAAAACCAAAAACTTGCACACTGGATAAAGAGTACGTACATCAAGCAGAATGAATTTATGCTAGATTAAAACTTCTACCTAAATTACAAGCAGTACAAATCAGATGTAACTAACAAGTCAATTGTAGGAAAATGCACAATATCAAACATTGTACACATCAAATACATGTGAGAACAAACTATGCACAGCTGACCATAACTTCATCAAGAGCCACCTGAAACTCAGGAGTCATCCCCATATAACAGTACTGACGTGACACTGATGAATTCCAAATGTGGTTTTTCACCTCACCGTGCCTACGCAGTACTGCTAACATTTTATTATTATGTTGCTTGCAGAATGATAATTATAAGAGCGTATGCAAGCATGAAAATAAAGTATGAGGGAGAATCAGAAAGTCTTTGCCCCTATTTTTTTTATCCAAATGACTGCTGTAAATGCGGAGTCAACATATTCATTCTCATCGGTGAACTTTTCTTGGAACAGCCCGCCATCTGCTGGCTGTTATCGGGCGGAAACGCTCAAGAATTCTTGATGTGAAGAATGCGGTTATCCTCCATAACAATGCAAGGCCACATGTGGCAATCAGAACCGCCGACAAGCTCTGGTCATTTCACTTGGAAAGTCTGGACCACCCACCATAAAGTCTGGACCCTAGTGATTTCCACATTTTCGGTCCGCCGAAGAAGTTCCTGGCAGGACAGTGATTCACATGCAACGATGAAGTCAAGGCAGAAGTCCGACAGTGGTTCGACAGTCAGCCGGACAAATGCTACCACAAGGGCATCTTAAATTCAGTGCTTCGGTTGGACAAATGTCTGGAGCGGTGTGGGGACTGGGCGGAGAAATAGTGCAAGGTAGGTAGAATAGTACATATATTTGTAATTACCTGTATGTGCCGTATTTCTTGATACAAAATAGGGGCAAAGACTTTCTGATCCCCCTTGTACTAGATGCTAGTCTATGCACTAGAGTTGCCCTTGCTTTTGTCTTGCCTTCATTCATAAAATGTTTACATAAGCTCTCATGACAGAAACTAGCCCAGCAGTACATTATGGTATTATTATGCTGGTCATCCAGGGCTGTGCCTAAACGAATGGTTACATGATCATGAATTATCAAGAATAGTACTGAGTCATGACTGCCATCCCAAGGTAAAGTCTGAACAAATGGCCGAAGGAGACCGTAACCATGTAACCCGAGAACTAAAGGAAATGCACTATGTGACAAAAAATGCACTTTTGGCAACACAATGCTGTGTCAGTCTTGTACAGAAATCTGTTTAGTATTTCAAGACTTCTACTGAAGCAAATGGAATGTTCCCATATGCTCCTTTTCGTCTTCCCAGTTTGATGTGTCTGCAAGACTTCATACTGCAGCCTTATTTTTTTTTGCCCACAAATCACCTGTTAGTAAAACCATATCCTGTACTTCTTTCTAACGCCCTTCTTAAGCAGTGCTAACTTTATCCCAAAAATGCACCAACAAGGCTAGCAGCAAGTCTAACTCGACTTCACCGAAGTAGATTAGCTTTGACAACGGCCTGCACATGGAAGAAGCTGTAGAGTATGGTTGTTTACATACCATTTTGCAGAATTTTTGCGCACAGTGCCTTCTGGAGGCTTTCATTGAGGCTTCTAAGATTTTTCATTTCTTTCTCCTTATCTCCAATCACTTCCTTGCATCTCTCCAGCTCTGCCTTTAGGTCCCGCACTAGTGACTCAAGGTGGGCCACCTTGGACTCCTCAGGAGAGTTTCCTACTCGACTACTGAGCAATTCCCTCTCAGCTTTTTTCTTAGCCACTCCTTTCGCCTGCTCCTCTAGTCTTGCCTACAACAAGAAAATCAGAATGCAAATCAAGTTACACAATAACAAATGCAAGCTCACCTATGTCACTGGCAAATTTATTTGCAGCATTTCAGCAGGAAACAATGACCCAGTTATAGCAAGACACCACTTGCATGACTGCCACTTCAACAAACTGAAAAAACTTAAAATGCCACTGCACTCAGTGCAAGTAAAGGTCGGCTTACCAAACCGGATACATTTCAAATTTTACTCCTGAGAGTTGTTGACACAGCTGTACCTAATGTCAACGGGCCAATCCCCAATAGGCAGGCCATAATAACCATTCTAGACTTTTCGAAATGTCCAGGAGGACTATGCAACAGGATCTATAGCTACGCCCGTGAGGCCTTATATCATACTACGCTAGGCTCCCAAAATTTAAGTGGCACTTCCAAAGTACAGAATTCTATAATAGAGCAATGGGAGGAAGTGCTGTCCATCAAGAGCCTGAAAGAGCAGCGGAAACTGAACGACCATGCCAGGATCGCTGCAGCAGCCACAGGTGCCCTGAGCAAAGGGCTCCATCCATCCGCAACCAAAATTTCCGAGCCCAAAATAAGTTTTTCCCTTTTTCTCCTCTGCTACACCAGTTTCAACAATGCCGGAGAAGTCACTTGAATTTATACGAGGTATTAAATACAGTTTGAATTGTGAGTAATGGAATATAAATGTTATCAAATATGACTTAAGTTTTGTAGCGACAGCTACATTACGGTAGCATTTCGATCCTTCAGCTTGGCAGTGCCGTGGCTGATCACGTGGTTGGTCACATGACCAAGTTCTACTGAGCCAGCTGTAGCTATCCCGTCACTCCTGGTTTAACCAAATGTAAACCCCCACCAAGTTTTTTCACTTCTGTGTAATAACTTCGACTGCAAACTTTTTCTGACATCTCATGACGTTGTTAAAAATGTAAAATTCGATTTGGGTACTCTCGATTTGTAATTTAAAAGAAAAAAAGGAAACACTCCAATGAACGGCCCACTTTCTTCACACCTAGAAGCAACACTCAAATCGCCATCGCCTTATGTGCTCAACTTGATAGCACTGCAGACAGTGCTACAGTCCCTGTAGATATTCAAGACATGAAGTTTTTCGTGGCATAACCCATTGACAAATCACTATAAGAACAATGACAGTATTTATTGTCAGCCGTGCATTTTTTTTGCAAATAATCATTTCGCATGCCCCAACAGCTAAGCCTTACTGAAAACAATTCATCCTTGTCTGAAACTGTGTTGACGAAGGCGAGAAATAATACAAAAATCGCTAGTTACCTGCACACGGCCATAGTAATCACTACTGACATGAAACAAAGTATCCCACAATTAGCAGCACACGCTATCTTGAAAGCAGCACTTTAAAAACAATCTTGCTAAACCACTATGACTGGAGTGGTGAACTACTGCCATGCAATGCAAACACATGTGAACGCAGAGCCTGTTCCTATTTTTACCACGCGCCTCTTAACTCATGCAGACGTTCACATTCCACTCTGCATGCGATACATAGGAACTCGCACTTTCTGGACATCATTTGTTTTAGCGTAAAATTTGCTAACATCATGTTCACATATGCAACGAGGATGGAGGGCTCCCGACTGATTTCGAGCACATGGAGTTCTTTAACTTGCACTGAAATTGCACAGTACAAAGGAGTCATGCATTGAAAATTCGTTTTGGGGGAAAGGAAATGGTGCAGTATTTGTCTCACATATGGCCGACACCTGAACCGCGCCGTAGGGGAAAGGATAAAGGACAGACTAACAGAAGAAAGGAAGAAAGAGGTGCCGTAGTGGAGGGCTCGGAATATTTCGACCACCTGTGGATCTTTAACGTGCACTGACATCGCACAGCCCACGGCAGTATTCTGCATTTCGCCTCCAACGAAACGCGGCCGCCGCGGTCGGGTTCGAACTCGGGTACTCCGGATTAGCAGCCGAGCGCCCTACCCACCGAGCCACCGCGACGGGTTCCATGCATTTCACCTCCACTGAAACGCGGCCGGCGCGGCGAGGATGCATGCGAGTTGCTGGTGGCGGGGTTCCTGATGACCAAGCACCACAGGCTACAGAAAATTCGCTTGAAAGCGATTGCTATTCGCACCTTTTTCCTCGGAGGTATGTCCGTCTTGCGGGCGCATTTGCGTGCTTCCTTGCGCTTCCTCCACTGCTCCATTTCTTCTTCCGTATCTGCGGTTTCCAGTGCACATCATGAATTTACGGGCGCTACAAAACAATTCCAAAACCCAGAGAAAAAGAGCACCTACCTGTCATATGGATGATTTTCCCGTCCTAGTACCCTCCGCAGGTACTCGAGTCTCCCCCCCAGAAAATATCGTACACTTTCTTGGGGTCACTAGTCTTCAATGTCGTGCGGAACAAAATCCCGCACGTCCGTGTGTTGAAGAATATAACTCCTATCTTCTCCAGCGTAGCGCACAAGGACATACATGTTCTATTGCTCGAGAAACAAATCTCGAAACGCTGGACCAAGCACGAAGGCAAAAAAAAAAATGTGCTGACAGAGTCGCCTAGATTGCTATTCAGTATTCACTGAAATGAATAGTGCAGCCGGCGCACGTCTCCGCGAAACACCAGCAACGGCGGCGCTGCGATCGCCAACGCTAAACATCGAGCCTCGCAAGGAACAGCTTAGTTTTTGCATTTTCCTGTGAGTACGTACGCATTTTCTGGCCCAGATGAACGTCTATTCGTTAACTTTCTGACGTAAAACAAATATTTTTATGTTGTTTGACTTTGCTAATGGGTTCAGGAGTGAGCGTTTGTAGCGCCGCCGTTTAGTAAGCGGATTGCTGTTGTAAATGCCTCACGGGCAGTCTGCTCCCCGGGCCACTTCTCTGCTATACCTGTACCATGACCGCGAATGAGAATGTATACCTTCTTCTGGAGCAGAAATAACTGGTGTTACGTCTTTACTCTTCCACTCTGCTCCGGCATGTAACGATGTAACCACGTTTAACCCATTTGAATTGCAATACAGTTTGGTGCACTGAAAACCTTGCTTTAAAAATTAGTATAATTTATTGAGAACGTTTATAAGGTAGCTTCTAATGCTTTTTTTATTTTTTTAGCCATAGTCTGA
Source organism: Amblyomma americanum (assembly GCA_030143305.2). Classification (NCBI taxonomy): domain Eukaryota; kingdom Metazoa; phylum Arthropoda; class Arachnida; order Ixodida; family Ixodidae; genus Amblyomma; species Amblyomma americanum. The sequence continues at coordinate 64,380 of JARKHS020014261.1, forward strand.
GTACATGTATTGCGCACCAGGGCTGTTAGAAAAAATGTAATTTCATGACGATCTGGTCTGCGTTGCATATTTTGTCCGAGTTCGCTTCCAAATTTTCCTTTTGGCTGTTTGCCTATTTTCGGGTAACTGTTTTTCTGTTGCCGGCATATAAAACAAAAATGGAAATAGTGATTTCAATCTGCCCTCTAAAGAATATTTTGTGTGATTTTGTTTCAGCCTTTCTCCGCCTTGGGTACAAATGCGGAAGAGCTATTTTCTCAATCGTGTTAGCGGACAGCAAACTTCAAGTGAAATATCTGTGGGCCCCGACCATATAGTTTCTTATTATTAATACTTAATAGTAAGAAACTCTATGGCCCCGGGAGAGACAGGACATGTGCCATGTGTCGGCAGCAGAACAGCATTGAGATAAAAATGAATTAAGGCACAGCTAGAAAGCACGATCTGTGTCTGTAAAGTGTAATCTCATTCAGTTAGCCTGTAATCGAGGCGTTTGATTTGTTACCCACCCACATTGGCTACTTTGTTCTCGAAAATTGCACTTGGTTTACATATATTCCCCAGAAAACGCAGCAAAAGTAACGGGAAACGTGCGCGACCAACGCGACGTCCGGCCGAATAAGCTGTGCGACAAGGTGGCTCAGCATTGCGCCATGCCTTGGGCTCAATCATAAATCAATGGACGGCGCTAGAACCCACTTTGAAGCAATGAAAAGTAGGGACTGCTGATTCAAGAGTATTAGATGAAATGTCAATATCAGCAAAATTTACTTTGTCAAATTTCGAAGCCCAGCCTTTGATGAATTCGAGCTTGAACATGCCCTTTCAGTCCGAGCTAGCTCGCCAAATGTACAGTAAAATTCCATTTCTCTACACTAGGGGTCTGCCACGAACTTTATTCTTACATCCAAATTCAACATTCTTTCTTCCTTCTCGTTCATTCGTTCTTTCGCTGTATATTTTGTTTCATTTTTTATTTCAGCTCTTTACTATATCTACTTAGTCGGCTGTCGCATATGTTCAGTGGTAAAGCTTTTAAGCGGTGTCTTCGCGTTCATGCATAGTCGCTACCTTACAGCTAGAACTTATCACAAATTCGTTGCTTGGATAGCTCGGTTTCTAGAACCTATTGCTTTGATTTGTACCGAAGGAGTGAACGCTCCACGGAAGCTCATCAACACCATTGCTTAAACAACGATTTTCTACTGGCTAGTATGTTATTTTGCCGTGAAATTCTCAGTCCTTGTTTACGTAATCATATATTTCGCTGAAAAAAGGAGGTATAATAAGAAACCAAAATATTATTACGGTTCATTTCATTTTGTTCTTTCTCGTGGTACACGGACATATTTTAGATGCGAGAAAAGAGAACAGCAAACAGGCAAAAGTAAGTGCACCGCTTCTCTTAGGCAAGGAAAATTAAAAAGTTTGAAGCTCAATTTGAGACACATGAATGCGACCCAGAAGACATCTTCCCGCGCTAAAAAAAAGAAAAATTGGCTGACTTTTATCTAACATGCTTTGCAGCCTGCGTAGACGGGGGGTGGCAGAGGCTTTTTACCGAGACCTGGAAACCGCGACACATCCCATCGACCCTAAGTGCGCTTTGAGAAAGCCTTTTCACAACGTGCTTTGAGGCCTTGCACGTATACGCCCCGCATCACTTGATCTTCACCAAGACTGACGACGACGCCATCGTCATCCGCTCATCATACCAACACTGTTAGCTACCCCTTCATGTCTGCGCCTCGGGCAAGTATCAGCTCCACCAAAGCGAAGAAAGGAAGCAGGGCTTTGGCTCCCTACTTCCGGCTCCCTACTTCCCATATGCCCGCCGGCTTTTTATCCCATCACCTTCAACGGCCGTCCCCTTCCAGGTTTTTTTATCCTTATGCTTAGTAGGAGCCTTCGTTGGTAATGGAACTCCTCTGACGTGCGTTAACGTGCAGGAACAGTGCCGCAAAGCTCTGGCTCTAACACATTTCCTGCGAGGAAGCCGTAAAACTGTTTATGCTGGCGCATCCCGTCCAGCGTTGTGTACTAGAGGTGCGCAAGAACTGGACGAAATGCTGAACAGGCTAGGTGTTAGAAAGTGGGATCGCTGGCTGCCATCAGTCAAAACAACAAAAAAGCATTGCAGAGGCGTAGCCTCAGAGTTCGTGATGACTCAGGAAAAAGGAGACGCATTGACACTTCTATGAGGTCCATGAAGCGTAATTATAGTCCCAGTTCCGAATGGATTTGCTAACACCCCTGAATTAGGTCTATTTTATAAGGCTAAACCCAAAAAAGAAATGATTTTCTAATGCAGATTTTAGATTTGGTGTAAATGGCATAACTAAAATAGCAGCTGGTGTCGATGGGAAGACGGCAGGTCTCTGCGAAATTCCAGTTGCATACTTAGCTCTTCGTCTAAACAATAAACATATCACATTTCATTGTGTTAAATACTTCCACTCAAAAATGTAGAGTATATTTGTTGAAGTGATGTTCTCGTCAAAAACCTAAGGTGGTTGTCCGGGTTTACTAAAAAGAGGACGTGAAGTATAAATCTCTAGATTTGCATTTTAAGCCATTTGAACAAGATAGGTCATGCAAGTTTACCTTTCCCGATAATAATCTGTTTATTCAGAGCCAGTGGTCGCCTAGTAGACTTCCTATTGTTTATGTGCTCGCTTGTCGGCGCTTCTTGGATGTCCAGATTCAACCAAATCTTCTTCCATTGATCTCTTCTTCTTTATGTTTACCTGTTTCTAGCTGTTTCCTATTTGCACGAAAGAGACTAAGCCCCAGATGTTCAGAGCACCACTGTTTATGTCTACTTGACATTTTGCTACCTGCCTATATGGCTCTCATGTGTGAGTAACCAGTGGAATAAACTATCAAACTATGCGCAATTAGGGAAACCAACCCCTGGGATTTAGTAAAAAACAGCGCAGAGAAAAACATTGATTTATCTAAGTTGAGGGGAAGGTGTTGACATCAGTTGAAGCATGTTGCAGCGCATCAATGAAAATGAGGCATTTGAGGTTTGAATATACAGGAGCAATAAGAAAGTAAGTAAATAAAGAAATGGGACAGTCGCGCTTTACGCACAGGACGAATTCTGTTGGCAGGTCCGTGGTCTGCCAACGGGATCTCTATGGAACGGTCCGTGAAGCAGTTATTGATTTTTACAATCAGCATGTTCCTGCCTACTTGTGTTTTAAAGTTTTGTTCAGATCCCAAAGGATGGCCAGACGCACAAAACCCTGCGGACAAATACAGAAAAAAAACTCAAGTGTACCTCAAGAGTCTGATGCGATAGCGTTAAATGGCCCCTACGGTTATCTGGGGTTCCCCTGGTGCTGCCTTCCGCAAACATCTACAGGCTTGTGTCCAACACATATTGCTTTATTGCTTTATTACCCATCATCTTGCGTCTCCAGTGAAAAAGGCTGTATGATGCAATGACCTAATACGATTTCTGAAAAAAAGGTTATACAATGTTATACATGTCATACAGATGTCATTCATTTGTTATCCAGGCGTTATCAATATCCTACAAAATTTCATAAAACGTCATAAATTTTGTATAAGAAAGCCTGTATCATGTTATTGCATCATACAACGTTTTTCAGTAAGGATATTATTGGGTGATATTAATTAGTGAAATTAAAGAACTAGGCGGTCTTTTAATACAATTTATATATTGCTGTGTTCGGTGCTTGTACAAAGCTTCTATTCACCCACCGAAAGAACGTTCCTCAGTAGTGCCGACGTAACATCCCCAGCACCCGACCCAAAGAACAGCAAGTCGATTCTGCTTGACCACATTTTTCTTTTCATCCAAACGTTTTCGCTACTGCCCTATCTTCCCAAACAATCAGGATTTTGCAGTCACAGCTACGCCAACGTTGGGTTTTCCGCCGAACGAGACATTAATGCTGCTTTTGCGCTAGATTGTAGCCGACAAATGTATTGTTGCATTAAAGGGACCCTGAAATTATTTATACGGGCACATATTAATCGAAGAGAGCTGTAGATGTAGTCTCTGGTGTCATTCAAGCCATATTTTAAGCCTCTGCGTCTTATGCAACTAATACAGAAATAATATTTCTGTTAAGATCTCTGGTTGCAGTAGCTCGCAGCCTATGAGGACAGTAGTTCGCAACCGGTGAGGTATCGCTGTAATCTATTGCTAGCTGCAGCAACCGCCTGTTTCTATATTATAACAGCGCTTTCAAATGAGGCTCGAATATCCTCCAATATCACTTCTACAGATCTGTTGCACTGGAATATGCCAATCGAAATCATTTCAGGGTCCCTTTAAAACAGAAGCAGCCGGGTTGCCCAGGCTGAAATGTTTTGTCCAAGCACCTACATTTGGTTGCGATGAGGAAGTTCGCTGCGCGTTTCGAAGGCTCCGAACAAAAATTGCTGCATACTAAACACGAGTCAGGTAGTCATCCATGTGCATAGCGAGACTTCAGTCTGGTCGCATGTCACAGGCGTGGTCCGAGTAACCCTAGGGCTTAAACAAAGCAACGGCTGCAAAGAAGAAGTCACAGAGCTCATCCGACTTTTTAATTTGGAGGTTGAAATGTATAAGTACTGTCGAGTGACCTGAAACAAATTTCGCTAACAAGTTAACAAAACGTATTTTTTTTTATGTGCAGCTGCATATGCAGGAGCCCAGCTCAGGAAGAGGGCGCAGGGATCATATATTATGTTATATTATGTACTATGTGGCTTATTTGAGGAAATGAGTCCTGATGAGCTCCTACTTCCCAAGCAAATTCACTGCAATGTGTTTCCTTCCAGTAATCAACAGGCAACCTTATACGAGATTTTCAGCAGGAGGCAAAACCGGACCGGCGAAAAACGCGTCGTAACGTTCACTTCTAAATTAGGCAGTTTCGACCACGGTTAAAATTTTGAGCCAAACACTTCCAGCAGGGTCAACATACACAATGCGCATCCCACTATTTTGTGCGTTTGCAGCCATCTCATTGCTAGCTTTTCCAGCGCAAGAAAAACGCTTCGCATGCGGTCCTTATCGGTTCCCCTTTCTGGCTCGCACGTCCATTGTAATTAACGAACAGCGCTAATTAGAACCGACTGCGCTTCGGGCGCCCACGTGCCGACAACAACAGCGCAAGTAAACAGCGCAACAGGGGCATGATTTGTGCCAAAAGGGAGAGAATGCAGAATGGCCATGATGAGCTGCCGTCGCCATCCTGTGTGAGCGAGATTAGCGTGGGTTCATTCAAGTGTATGCATTCGTGGGCTGCCTGGTTGCTTTATCCGTGGGCACTATGAGCTGTTTACTGAACTTCAAAAACAAAAAAACGCACATTTTTCTCTTTTCTAGGCATTGCCGACTAGCGCCATCTTTTGGGCGCTCGCACAGAACATCGCGTACAACATCGGAGGTATTTTCATACGAAAACTACCGGGTCCGGCGAGATGCTGCGAAGACATTTCTGTTGCTACGGCCTATTATTATTGCAAAACGTGACTAAAAAAGTGACTCGTGCCTTCACACCGATTATTTCCGTCGGCCACAGAAAAACGATGGGGTATACCGGACATATCAAAATTTCCGACGTAAATTTTAACGTTGAGGGCCGTCTGGTACACGGCGCCAGGTGCGCAAACTAAAACCGTTGCTGCAGACGTTCTCGATATCAGAGTCGAAAGCAGAGTGCCCTCCCTGAAGACATTGGGCAAAGCTCATACGACCTGTGCACCGCTTATAAACACGTTATAAACACCCCGTTTCGAAGATTGCGTTACGCCACATTTTTTGATGACGGAAGTAAAAGCTCTCCTTGCTAGTTCGCTGCGCTCTCAGCGCGCTCAGCGTCTCAGCGAGGGCCTACCGGGCTAAGCATTGCATTCTCCATGCTGCACAGTGAGAGTTCATATAGACCGCCATATTTGGTCTCGTGATGCCACCGCCATGGCGTGCCTTCTGGCTTAGGTGGCTGCTATAGTCGGATGCAACTTAAAGAACGTAGCGGCTCTTCCCAGTCAAAGGACCCCTTTCCAGTTAATGGCATCGGCCGGTTTTCATTATCTTGTTAACCTGACAATCCCGTAAGCGGCGCCACAATGAAGAGGTGGGTCTATACACGGCCATAGAAGGATGAGATTATCCCCTTTCATCTACCACTCGCTGCTTTGTCACAATAGCAGGGCCGAGAATCGGCCGACGCCAATGGCTGGAAGGGGGTCCTTCGATTAGAAAAAGCCGCTGCGTTCTTGAGTTGTATCCGACTATAGTGTACTTCTTCCACCTAGAAAGGGGCTGTGCGAGCTCTCGCGGTTTATATCGAATTTACAGGTTTAGTTCTCACTGCTCGCCACGGCGTTATTTCTTAGTTTTGCTCGCTACCTTGACCGCAAGCCTCTGCCGCGCGCCGCCGCTGACAGGCCTAGACTTTTGTCTCTTTTATTATTTTATTTGCAAATCCTGCGGCGCTCACCGAAAGCGGACAACAGCTACGTGGGTACAACGGATTTGAAATTTACATAAGCTACGGAGCAGTGGTCGCGTCTTAGCAGGCCACATGTGGCGGCGATCCTAGCTGCGCCAACTCTTGTCCACAAAGCGAATTGCTTTCTGCAAACGGTTTAGTGGGCTGGCACAGAAAACCGCCTAATGGCCACTTCAGAACGTGCGCTCGTGGCGGCGGCTGCCGCTGAACATTGGCTGCTACGATTAGGAGGTGTTTGCTGCTGCGATAAATCATTGCTTTTCTCCAGCTCCCATGGATTACACATGCACGCTTTATAATGCAAATGAAGATATGTGACCCCGTGTAACAGGGAGCAGGCTCATGACATTGAAGCCATTTGGGAGAGCTTTGCGCTTACACGCACGAGCTGTCTTCTGCAGACTAGCCGCCGTGGCGGCTCAGTGGTTATGGCGCTCGGCTGCTGACCCGAAAGACGCGGGTTTGAACCCGGCCGCTGTGGTCGAATTTCGATGGAGGCAAATTTGTAGAGGTCCATGCACTTTGCGATGTCAGTGCATGTTAAAGGACCCCAGGTGCATGGTGTAAATTTTCGGAGCCCTCCACTAAGGCGTCCTCCATAGCCTCAGTAGCTCAGGGACGCTAAACACCCATAAACCGCAAACCATGTCGCCGGCAGATTCTTGTTAAATTGCCAGCTGCACAGCGCGGCTCACCTTGAGTGGTATTGAGTGGGCTCGCTACGAGTGGATGCTATTGCAAAATGACCCCTCGTTGCACTATTTCGTTTTTTTTTCGTTCAGCTATTCTTGTGAAGTAATACTATATCAGCATTGGCAGAGCTGTTCATTTCTGTACTAAGTCGTGGAAACCTCGATAAAATGCGAAGCATTTTGCTGCTTTCTACAACATGTCACTGTGACCACTCGTTGTCTAAATGGCCCTTTTATAATGAGTTGTACATTGACGGATCTGACTCTAGTTAATTACTTTATTTGTGTAGCCGCTAATTAGTTCACTTGGCGTAGTTAACCGATACAACACAGGTAATGTTACTTTCCTGGAACCCGGCATTGCTACACTTTGTTCTGTTTTCTTTGTTTTAAGTACGACTTTCGTTAAACAGTCAAACTTTCTTGAAAGCTCATCTTTCAATTGTAATACTCTAGTTGACTGGCGTTTTTTTCAGCAGAACATTAATTTTATTGGTGCTTGTTTTCTCTCCTTGTCAATTTAAGTTTTATATTTTGTGTTTACAGCTTAAGTTTTGGAATATGATTTTTGAAACATATATTTGAAAGAATTTTTTTTTGCTCATTCTGCTTCTTTACTCAACTCTCTTCAAAGGGCACTTCAACGCCTCCTTGTAATTCATGCCTGAACCATTTAGTCGTTTATAAATGAAAAAAAAGTGCCGTCTTTTTAACGTTCTTTCTATTTTATGCGGTAGGATTTATGTTTTATTCTCAAACAGGGTGTCCGCCTTCTCTGTCACGAAGTTCCCTGATTGGTCGAAAGAAGTAACGTTACCTTGTGAGGGCATCACAACGCTCAGCGTTGCAAATTCAATGCAGTTTTACCTGCCCATCGTGGCGCAGCACAGAATCGCACAGAGAATGGGCAAAGTAAGCGGAATATGGGTTGAAAAAGTTTTGGGTACTAATTGTCAAAAACGGACCGGTTTTGAAAGTAGTAGTGAGACCGACGTTTAAGCCGCTATGAATTAAATCACATCGTCCTCGAGTACTGCACAGCAACTTGAAAACAATCGTTTTATTTTGTTGTTTAGAGTGCTTTTTTTAAGTAGCACTGCCTGCATGCGGAAACTTCCGCTGCTTTTTAGTTTGGTGTGTCGTGTCAAGCTTTTTAACGTTAGGGCTGGGTCGGTACAGTGCCGGAACGTTAGTTATTTATACAGTCCCCTGCATTATACTTGCATTTCATGCGCTTTAAAGCGCCTATAAACTTTTCTGAAAAGATAAGAGTAGCAGAGGTACCGCTAATAAAAAGTTTCGCTGCGCAGGGCGCCTAGACTCTTATGTCAATATTAATAAAAAAATTGGTTTTTGGGGAAACGAAATGGCGCAGTATATGTCTAACATTACGGCGGACAACTGAACAGAGCCGTAAGAGATGGGATAAAGGAGAAGCTAAGAGAAGCAACGAAAGAATGAGGTGCCGTAGTGGAGAGCTCGGGGATAATTTAGACCACCTAGGGATCTTTACTGTGAACTGACATCGCACAGCCCACCGGTGCCTTAGCGTTTCGCCTCCATCGACCGTTTCAGCTTGTGTAATTTTAAGCCTTCCATTCTCGACGACGTGGGGTCGATCAATACCCGCCGCGACTCCCCATTTAGCAGCCGCGAGCCATGACACCGCTATAAGTATATCTATACTGCGCACGCCATGCAGTTGTCCGCCTTCGGGGCAGAGACCGCCAGGTAAATTCCCATCCGGTGTCTGCGCAAACGAAATCCCCGTCAGCGAGAATGTCTAGCGGCGGAGAGGAAGCTGGTTTCCCAAAATAGATCAGGTTTCAAATCACACAGGATGAAGCCTTAAGTAAAGGAGTTTTAGAGAAAGTGAGTAAGTCTTAATGTTGCTTATTTGCATAATGCAAACTGGAACATCCTGCCGGCATATGCACCAGATGACTATTGCTCTCTGCATAAGCGAAAGAGCTGAGGTAAGTCTTTGTGGAAAAATCACATGAAACATTAAGTTTTTGTATGCTGACTACACTGCTAAACACAATTCTTAGTAGGTTTGATGAGATTTGGAATGGTACGATTGTATGCAAAAGGAGAGAGACAAGTGACGATGAGAAAAATCCGAGCAACCTTTGATAAGAGACAAATTGAAGTTTTAGTACCGAAGCTCAAATCAACCGGAAGAAGTGGACATGAGCGTCGCACGTGATGCGCAAAGCAGAGAACGAATGGTGTGTTGCGGTATCATCATCATCATCATCATCATCATCATCATCATCATCATCAGCCTTACTACACCCACTGCAGGGCAAAGGCCTCTCCCATGTCTCTCCAATTAACCCTATCTTTTGCCAGCTGCATCCACCCTTTGCCTGCAAACTTCTTAATCTCATCCGCCCATCTAACCTTCTGCCGCCCCCTGCTACGCTTACTTTCTCTTGGAACCCACTCCGTTACCCTTAAAGACCAGCGGTTTTCTTGCCTTCGCATCACATGCCCTGCCCAAGCCCATTTCTTTCTCTTGATTTCGACTAGGATGTCATTAACCCGTGTTTGTTCCCTCACCCATTCTGCCCGCTTCCGATCTCTTAACGTTACACCTATCATTTTTCTTTCCATGGCTCGCTGCGTTGTCCTTAACTTAAGCTGAACTCTTTTCGTTAGCCTCCACGTTTCTGCCCCGTAGGTGAGTACCGGTAAGATTATGCTGTTGTACACTTTCCTCTTGAGGGAAATTGGTAAACTGCCACTCATGATCTGCGAGAATTTGCCATATGCGCTCCACCCCATTCTTATCCTTCTAGTTATCTCCCTCTCATGATCCGGATCAGCTGTCACTACCTGCCCTAAGTAGACGTATTCCGGCACAATTTCTAGGCTCTCGCTGCCAATTGTGAACTGTTGTTCCCTTGCTAGACTGTTGAACATTACCTTGGTTTTCTTTCTGCATGTTAATTTTTAGACCCATCGATCTGCTCTGCCTGTCTAACTCGTTGATCATGATTTGCAGTTCACCTCCTGAGTGACTCAGCAAGGCAATGTCATCAGCAAATCTCAGATTATTTAGGTATTCTCCATTTATTCTTATTCCCAACTGTTCCCAATTCAGGCCTCGAAATACCTCCTGCAAACATGCGGTGAACAGCATTGGCGAAATCGTGTCTCCTTGCCTGACGCCCTTCCTTATTGGAATTTTATTGCTGAATTTATGGAGGACTATAGTAGCTGTGCAGTTGCTATATATATCTTCCAGTATTTTGACATAAGGCTCTTCTACCCCCTGATTACGCAATGCCTGTATGACTGCTGAAGTTTCCACTGGGTCGAATGCTTTCTCGTAATCAATGAAAGCTATATATAGAGGTTGGTTATATTCTGCGCATTTCTCTATCACCTGATTGATAGTGTGAATATGATCTATTGTGGAATATCCTTTACGAAAGCCTGCCTGATCATTTGGTTGATTAAAGTCTAACGTTGTCCTGACTCTATTAGCGATTACCTTAGTAAATACTTTGTAGGCAACGGATAGTAAGCTGATCGGCCTGTAATTTTTCAAGTCCTTGGCGTCTCCCTTCTTATGAATTAAGATAATGTTTGCATTCTTCCAAGCTTCTGGTACAGTCGAGGTCATAAGGCATTGCGTATACAGGGTGGCTAGTTTTTCTAGCACGATGTCCCCTCCATCCTTCAACAGATCTGCTGTTACCTGATCCTCCCCAGCTGCTTTTCCCCTTTTCATTGCTTCTAAGGCTTTCTTTACTTCATCTTTCGTTACTGGCGGGATGACGCATTGCTGTGCACTGCTGTCTTTCTCATTGTCGCTTTGATTACATTGGCTACTGTACAGCTCTGTGTAGAACTCTTCGGCTACGTTAACTATCTTATCCATATTGCTAATGACATTGCCCTGCTTGTCTCTTAATGCATACATCTGGTTTTTACCTATGCCTAGTTTCCTCTTCACTGTTTTTAGGCTACCTCCGGTAAAGGTATTGGAAACTATGCCAAAAGAATGGATGCGAAGCGTATCCAGGGATTGCAGAGAGTTGGGAGGCAAGATGACATTTAAGGTGAAAGGTTTGCTGGGATGAATGGTCAAATGCATCGCAAGACAGCGCTTTTCGAGACCACGAGGTGAGTATTGCCCTGTATAAAATTTGAAACCCACTGCTAGTCCTTGTGGTTATTAGGTTGATAGGAAAAAAATAATTTTCTGTACGTTTGCCACACAGGTAATTCGATTTTGAGCCCGGCACTTCTCGCCGGGCCTGAAGCAACTCCGTCTGCCTCACTCATGACCGACCGGATGTGTTTGGCCGCGCTTTTGCATCGCACTTATACAACAGCCACTCTCCTGCCATCCTCCGCCACGGGAACACCCCTCTGGTTAAAACATGGGCGATCCCTTAACAGCTGCGCTGTAATGATGAGGGCAAGGGCTTCATTCATTGAATACGCGGTGTGTTCTTTGCGGTGTACTTACAGATTGCTAATTTCTACTTTATAAAGAGCAGTTTGTTAATGGGCCTGCATTTTAGAGCACAATATAGATCATGGACCGCTCTTCCAGCTAGAATTAACTTCCCGTGTCAACGTGATTTTATACTAAGACTCGCGATTAACAAAGGAACACGATATCACTTACGTTGATGTTAATTAATATTCCCACATAATAAAAAGAGTATGAGTACAAAGCCTGCGAAAACACTCGTAATTTAAAACGTATTGATCACTTGGCCAATGCACCACATAAACAAGTTTGGCATGCTACTCAAGAAAGCTGGTGAGGCCGTACTTCTCTACTCAAAGCGACACGGAGTGGTGGAATATTAAATAAAATACCGGATAAAGCAAGGTCTTCATGAACTCTCTAGAAAGCCAGTCTCAACAGAAACGTTGCTATCTAAACGGCAAAAGCACACGGTGTATTTGGGGGATCGGGTATATATGAGAAACAGTACCCTTATGGGGAAGAGCTTACGCTTTACACATAACTTGAAATATGTGAAGCCATGCAAAGCAGTTGAAGGTGCGAGTATATAAAGGCGAGTGGCTTTTTCGAAACTGTTTTAGCCTGTCAAACAAAACTTCTGTGAAGAAGTTTCACATTCATCCATGAAGCATCGCAATGAGGCTGCCCAAGAATCATTTATTAATTTCACTGTACTTCTTTGTTTTGTTGCTCCTGCTGCTTAGTACGTAAGTTTCACATTTGTGTCCCGTAACAGCAGTGCTTTCTTGCATTTGCCTGCTTATTCGGTTCTGTCGTTCCGTTTTAATCTTATTCTTTTCTTCTTTTTGAAGGTGCCGGACCCCCAACGGACACTTTTCGTCCAAGCTGGCTCCTCAACCTTTCACTCTTTTTATCACAGGCCAATTTTGCAAGTCATAACGTCAGATAGCAGCATCGCCTGGACGTGGGGATTGCGCCGTTAGGCTTCTAGGGGCGGCTGTATAAAAAAAGCGCCCTTGATAAGGTCACTCAACGGCCATAGCCGGTACAAAGATTCACTCTACCGCTTGTCGCCTCATCACATCAAAAGTTCTAACCATACTGTCCTGCAGAGGGAATGAATAGAATGGGAGAGACTGCAGAACAAAATTACGGACTCAGCGTCTCTCATTGGCGATCAAGTTAATCGAGTTTTGTATCGACCCGAGAGCCGATGACCCACACCAAACGAGTCTTGCCTTCCGTTTGAATGGAGGGGCTCAATTTCCGTTACCCTATGAGCTCATAACGCATTGCTAGGTCATTCTCGTAAAGTAATATGAACAAAAAAATTTATAACCTAACGCGAGGAATTCATACAGGTAACACACAAACGACGGTCATTGGCATCGTCTTGCAATGTCCGGACTAGCACAAATACTTTTTCAGATAAATCGGCAGCATTTCTGCACGCACCTTCACTGTAGCAGTACATCTGCGCAGTACGCTTTGCTTTCCAATTGCTTCTTCGGTGATGGACTTCGCAACACGGGCGTAAAATGTTATTGATAGGAGTGTAGTCTTGCGCGATCCGAGTAAAGCTGTTTTATTGCGCGGACACCGTCTACGAGAGCCCGAGAGACTCTGTCTGAGCAGATAATTGTACTTCATTATTCGGGTGGCAGCGGCAGGCGGTTATTAACGCGGCATATCACCATTTTAGTTCAGTGACCTTTTTACGATTGCCGTCATCGACGGAAATTACTGGGCGTAGTGCGCTGGGTTATCCAAGACGAACAGTGCTCTGCGTGAATCAATAACAGCGCTCCATACAAATATGCGAATCGCGATAAGACATTACTGCAACCGATATTGTGAAAGAAGACGAGATGAACGAAGTGTTTCGGTGGTGCCCGCGTTATTGGCTTTGGGTTCCCTCCGTTGTGTGCTGTGTGCGGGCCCTGTGCTCTCGGCTTGTGCGCTGTGCCCGGGTCGTTCTTACGTCGTTCTCGCCTTGGGCCACGTAACAATATTATTCGGCAACCTATCATGCACTTAGATAGCCCGAAGACTAAACCTCGTAGTTAATCACGCGATACAAAGCTAGTATATCCACAGTAGGGGAGAAAGTAAGAGCGCAGAAACCACTGGTTACCTTTTGCGTGACTAGATATAGAAGAAGGCTAAGCGTTCAGGCACGCGTTCTGGGTGCGTTGGCAAAATGACATTTGCATTGTCGCCAGAAGCTAGCGAAAAGAACCTCAGCACCCGGAAAGTGTTCAATGGCCTCATTATTTTTTTTTATTCCACTGTCATTGTGGGCATGTGGGTAAAATTATGTTCTAATGAGACTCTTACTACTGAAGTAATGGAGATAAAATGAATTGAATTAAAACATCGAGACGGGCTTACTGTTTCCACATAGAAGGAAAGCAACTCAAAATGAAAATAGACAGAAACATTCACTCTTAAGGTACGATGGGCACCGCCATTCTTACTCTAGAATATATTTGTGAGTGTGTGTGTGTGTGTTTTCATGCTCCAAGCGTAATCGCATTCTTATTTTGATTTCGATTTAGAGATCCTCATGCATGACCGCTGCCATTTAAAGTGTCACACATGTTTTGCTATGCAATTCCGTAAACAGTAGAAGGATATTTCGCTCGCGGCTGGCCAGAAAAACAGTTGCAGTGTGTTTTATTCGCGGGAACTAAATTTTCCTTGCGACACCTCCCAACTTGAACACAGACGCTGTATCACCTGAGAAGCCGCTTCTCTTTCGTACATAGTCAAAGGCGAGTGCAGCTTTAGCTAGAAGGGAGCGGGCGGAGGAAGACGTTTCCAAAGACAGCAAAAATGTGCGTAACAAAAACGAGTGCGCAATTGCAGTGCGCCATGTGGTTATTTGGTTGTGTAATGTCAAGAGGCGCATGAGCACAGACATTTCAAGCAGCATCAGAATAAGAATTATTCAATAAGTATAAAAAAATAGTTATAGCATAGACAAATTTATACAGAAACAGGTCCCGTAGTCAGTAACTGCATTGGGAGCCCCTATATATTAAGTAGAACCGTAGTAGATATAGAAACACAGCTACTGTGCTCTACCAACTGAGCTACGGACGTCGCAATAGCCGAGTTGCTAGAGCACCATAGGTGAAATTCGCAGGTCGTGGTTTCGGATCCCATCGGCGCCATGTTGTTTTTCTGGTTTCGGTAACTGTTGGCTTGCGTCGTTCAAATTCATTTCAGACAGACAACTCTATGTAGCACCGGTATAGTCGGCCTGTGAGTGTCTACATGTGTAAAATTCACTGCTAGGCGTTTCTCGAGGTATAGGGCACTATGGACTCTACCGACAGGAGCGTTATCTTTTTCCCACCTCAATCAATATGCGGTGCTCATGCAGCTGTTAAGTATTTTGGCTTACATAATGACTACTATCGTTCCAAGAAAACGCAAAGCGTCTAGCTACTTCTGTTAAAAGGTATTCTTGCCTCGTGTTTGCCTGCTGAATAAGTCGAAACCTTTTTCCCTTGCGGAATTAACAAGCAGTGCTGGTATCGGGGTACAGAATGCTTAAAGGGACACTGAGGAGAAATTGAAGTTGGCTTGTACCTATAGAATAGCAGCTCCTGATCACAAAAACGCCACTCTTCCTGAAAACAAAGCTCTTGTAATGTTGAAAAGAGAAAGAACCAAAATACAGGTATCACCGCCACAGGCCAATCTCGCAAGTACAAGCGTGATGACTTCCTAGGACAAGAGGCGCCACCTTGGAGGAATTTTCTTTACTTCATGGACGTCACGAATCTCTGAGGCTTGCAAAGGAAGGTTGCACACCGCACCGCTAGCCGACAGAAATTACGGAGTCTGCGTTTACGTCACGATCACGTCACTCCGTTCTGTGACGTCATCAGAGTTGCCGTGGCGTCATAAGAACTCCCTGAGTTTGAATCAGAGGGGCGGGAAAAACTTTTTCAACTTTGAATCCAAATTTCTTTGAAATAAATGCGTCTTTCGCGCCCGGACAAGCGGCAACAAAACCATGAAATGCCGAACTATCAGATTTTGCTAACAAAAAAAAAATTGATAGAGTTCTCCTCAGTGTCCCTTTAAATTTTGGATGTCGTGTTTCTTGAGCGCCTGCTGCAAATGGGAAAGCAGAATAGTAATTGGCAGGAAAAAATATAATTGGTGTATTTTACGTGCTTCATGACAAAACACATAGCAGTACTCAAAGGAACCGAGTCCTGTTGCTTTAAAAGCCTATTCACAAGAAGCTTTGCATTAAATACTTGTTATACACTCAAAGAACGTTAACCCTGTAGGTCAAATATCTCATTTTGCTATGCAGAGTGCGGTCTTAATACGGCAAAGGTTCTAGCTGTTACAGTGATCGATATGTCTCAATTAAATGCCGGAATATGTGTTTTGTTTAACTTCTCATAAAGAGCGCAGAGCTGTGGTGCCAGATATAGAAGACTAGTTACTTAATGGTAAATATTTTATACTTTCTATGCATGCTATTAGATATGATTTTATTTTGTATTTATCGTAATCATGCGTTACATGTACCAAAGCGCAAGTGATGTTTCTGAGAGACGGCTGCTGCTGCTGGTTGTCGCTGCACCAGCACTTCTATTCCGTACATGACCACTGCGTTGAACAAAACATGTTGCCTTCTGTCCTATTTTTGCCATCGGCACAAATATAGCAGCATAGCATGAAGGCAAGCCGTTTGTGTAAAATACAGTAAGAACCATCTTAAAAGCTCTATTAGGATCTCGAGTGCCTTATGCGTCAAGAAGAGAGCAGCGCAATTTATGACAGACAGGGTAGAAGAAAGAATGAGACGAACTGTGTGCATCTTAGAATGCGCTGTTGGCTCTACGATGGTTCATAACCATCTAGCCAGTCAAAAAGTGTCAACTCTTACACGCCTCACGCACGTGTAGTATTTGTAATCAATCTGAATTATTGCGCTAGAACTAAAGAAAAATATTAACACCGCTGTTTTTATCTCGTTCAAAGTGTTTTTAGGAACTGAAAACGCATGGGGAGGCATCCACAAAATCATAATCTCCTCCAAGAAGCCTCTTTCAAGAGTTTGCACGTTGCAGCCGGTTACTCTTCGGCAAAGAAAAGCAGCTATGGTGCCGGAAAACCCTGCCCGGGAGTCGTCTGGAATAGTGATGATACCACGCGCTCTTTCGTCATTAAGAGAAAGAAGAACCCCCTTACTGCAAAAACGCACTTTAGGGATTTAGAAGACTGAATACTCTCGAGAAAGCACGGCTCCTGTTTGCACCTCTGAAACAAATAAAAAACGAGGTTCCGGACTTCACCTTCCTGAAAGCACATTTACTATCTTACTGCTTGCCAAAGTGTCTAGTATCGGCGCCGATTACTTAATTGCTCTCCACAACAGTCTCCAAACCGGCTTGTACAACTCTGTTTGATCGAGCCCGAACACGGCATGGGGAACAGCTCTTAAGGGAGGCGGAACGTTTGAAGCTCGTTCTCTGAAAGCACCCGAGATTTACAGTAGCTAGTACGCCTTATTCTCTCTTATCTATGTTTCGAAACGTCCGCATCTGCAACCGAGTTGCAGGAAGTGAGTCTTACTTCCGTGAAAGTACGATTGACACACTTCTAACTCGTGGGAACTGAGTTGCTCTAGAGTTCACGCAATTAATTTTGCATTCATTGCAAGAAGTTTTGAACCTCTCTTTTGAAAATCCAGACCGCCTTCACGGGATGGTTGCTTGTCAAGGTGATCATTGGTTTGGTGACTAATCGCCATGAACCACATCGAAAATGTCGACAACAAAGCGCCAAAAAATAAGCATCTTCAGACATTAAACTTAACTGTGAGCTCTTTATTCTGGGCTACAATAAACATATCGGTGTGCTTTGTGAACGGTATCATTTCGAATATTATATACGAAATGTTCACTGAAATTTGTGGCGCATACTTTCAGAGGGGCAGACGGGGTAATAACTTTACTGAAGTCATACTCCAGTTTTCCTGCGGTGATGGTGATGAAGGTAAGTTGTGGTTACTACAAGTAATTTAATGCTGACATGAAAGCTCGAGCTCTCGCTGAACTTCGCATGAAGGAAGGTAAACTGTGTTTTGCACTCATCCCAAAGCGACTGATGCGGAAGGTTGGTTTGTTTTATGAGAATTAACAAATCAATGTGACTTGAGCATAAACGGGCTCTGCAGCGGGGGTCGGCGAATAATTTCGATCACCTGCGGTTCTTTAACGTGCGATGACATCGCGCAGCATACGGGCCTCTAGCATTTCGCCTCCTTCGAAATGCGACTGTCGCGGCCGGTATTTACCCCGCTTCTTTCTGGTCAGCAGCCCAGCGCAATAACCACGAGCCATCGCGGCGGCTGACCCTGAAGTGTTTAAAAATCGCTGCGCTTAATTAATATTTACAATTAACTACGTTGATCCTTCATAGGAAGGGTTAAGGCAGATCTCATAATAGAGCACAGGGAACTCACTGGCAACTGTCGCTTACCGCGGCCCCCGCGCATCATGGCCTCATAGGGAATGAGGAAGCCCATAACATATCCAGCAATTTCAGACAAAATTTTTAAAAACTGAAAACTTGCAAGATACATTTACAGTGATATTAAAGGTAATAGTCCATTCTTCCGATGCGTAGCAAATTTTTTCTGCCAAAGTGTTTTCATCGGTAGCAACGAACAGTTAGGACCCCTATAGAAAACCAATGGGGAATGCTTTTGACGATAGCAAAAACGTTAATAGAGAAAAAACAATTTCAAGACTGCTGTCGGGTGAAATGCAGATATGTTGATTGCTGTAATGGGTGGGTGGATGTGGAGGGTGTAGAGAGGGGGGGGTCCTCGTTCTGGCTGGATGTCTTCTCTTCAACAAACATCAGATTCCTAGGTGATTTGCAGTAGCGGTGTTTTCTCAGTGAAAAAGTGAATATATGAAATCGAGAGATCGTTTTTTTTAACGCGCTGCTGATTCGGCGTGAACCCGGTGGAGGAACTGCAGCGAAATGTAATAAACGACGACATTAAAGTCAAAGCCCTTCCGCATGCACTTCCATTGGATTCTGGAGTGGTGCTATATTGTGTTCGCTTTCCTTCTGGACCTGGCCCACTGCCCTCGGTGCAGACGAACGTCTAAAAGAGACTGTTCGCGCCTGTATGGCCTGTACGAAGAAACTATACCTACGAAGAGACAAGACTTGGCGGCGGCAGAACGGTGCGTTTCAGCAGTGATGCTCGGCTGTGGCTGCAAGAGTGCTCAGTTATTTGCGCTGTTACGTAAGTAGTAGCGTCCGCCTCACGTGCAAGACGACCGGGGTTCGAATCCTGGTGCTTCAAAATTCTCCACCAGGTTTGGAAATAAAAAAGCGTGTCGATGGAATTGCATAACGAGACCTGGGGTGCGGCCTGATCTCGGTGACCAGAACCGGCAACGCTCTCCCTCAATAGAACAGGATTTGGCCACCCTTGTGTAGTACATGGCCACTACCTTCTATGAACAAACCAATTAAACCTCAGCCCTCAGTCCCCAGCGGCTGCAGAGCAACTGACCACGGCGGCGGTCAGACCTCTGACGCAGCGGAGGGTGCTAAGTTAGCTGGCAAAGGACAAGGTGAATTGAAGAGACACGGGAGAGGCCTTTAACCTGCAGTGGGTGTACTAAGGCTGATGATAGGGCAGTGCAAACATTAGGGCAGTGCAATCAGATTCAGCCGTGCGGTACTTGTTCAGAGATAACAAGCTTTATTTTAGAGATGTTAGTGTGGCTAATGTCAACTAGATTGTATTCAAGTTTGCTTAGCAATGTTGGTAGGGAATGACCTAACATTTGTTGACCGCCCCATGCACTAGTACTACGCCTTTACATTCCGAATTCTTGAGCTGGAGCAAAGGATGAATACAACACTCTATTAACGGTCTGATTAAAAATCGCTCTTGTGAACAAAAACGCATTCGAAAATATCCTTGATATCAAACTCGGGAACCAGAATGACTGCACTTCCAAGAGGGCGCGCACTATAGAGCCAAATACTTCTCGCCAAAGAAAGGCCGCTAGGGGACTGGAAATCTCTCCATGAGAGTCCTCTAAAAGCTCAGCCGAGCGTTCGTGCTCTTTGGTGAGTTCGAAGTTTGAATGCTATCGACCGAGCACGTATCTTGTTTGCGCCTCTGGAAAAGAAAAATCAAGGTTCCGGACCTCCGCTTCCTGAAAGGATACAAGCTGTTTGACTTTCTGAGTACGGGTTTGGTAGCAGCGTCGTTCGCTTAATTAATTGCTCTCGACAACTGGTTCCACTGCGGCTTGCACAAATGTCTGTTTGCTCTGGAGCCTCAGGGTGGTGGAACACAGCCTTGAAGTCATTAGGAACGATTGCAGCTCGTTCCATGAAAGCCGCCGGCGGTAACAGCAGTGAGCAAGGTTTTTTTGGTTATTTTTCTCTGCATCCGCGTCTGCAGTCTTGTTTCATGTAGCGAGGTTTTCTTTAGCAAATGTGCGGGTAGCACTGTTCGTACTCATGGAAGTTGAGCGGGTCGAGAATACAATGAAAGTTTTCTTTTTTCATCGAACACTCTTTAGGAAGTTTTGAATTTCTCACCCGTATATAGAGGCAATTTTCACATGACGGTCACTAAAGAAATAGTAATATTGAATCATGGAAGTAAATGCGCTATATCAACGCCGGAATTTTTAAAACAAACTTCCTTGTTTGCATTTCTCTCTTTCGTTTTTCTTATTTTCTTTTCTGACATAAAGGTATTTACCCAGTGGTGCTGCACCTCTTCTTGCACATGATGTGACATCATGGTATGGATATACGCCCATGTTACTTTCGAAAGGTAAATAGTTGTCAGTAGCGTTTCGTCATGTGTGTGCGTGCCCTTTTCTGAATTGCACAAAGAGAAATCGATAACGTTAGGACAGTGGAGGTGCGATGTGCGTAATGAAAACAAAGGGATTGTGCGAGGATGCCTCTGCGTCACGAGCGCACGTTTGCGTTGCAAAGAATTCAGCTCCAACACTCTCTCGCGCTAGCTAGATTAAAAGCGTCATCGGCTGCTAGCGGCCTATTTTCCGCTTGAAGTAGCCGGGGATCGCAATGACTGTTTTAAAGAAGTTTTCGGTAGTCTACGCAGCCTGCTGAGAGGTGTCAAAACAAAAGGCGGTTGTCACAAAATCGCTAAATGGTCAGCAGATGGAGCCATCGGGCTCAACATCTCTCGGTTTACAGTCGTTCGTCCTTGGTTTCTGCACTTAGCCGTCGAGGCCGGCGACTCTGGAACAGCCTAAAAAAATAATAGAAAGGGAAAAAAACGAGAGGGTTCGTTCGCCACACCACTTCCTTAGATCATAAACTCCGTCTTCCAGTAGCCGCCAAGCTCCACCACAAAAATTGTAGCGATGGAACTGATTTTTCTTTCGTCATTGTTATCTTGTGCTGAGTAGCAAACTTAGCAGCTGTTCGACAAAATTCTCCATCCACTCTTACATATACACCATTTCTTTCTGCAGTAAAAAAAAATAATTTAACTCTGCGCAGTGGCGTCCCGTCTTTTCTTCGTCCCTGTATTTAAGTTGCGCTGTGTTGCATTTTCAGCTTTCATGAATTACCAACATGTTCGATCAACCGCGCTTGCAAATTTCACAACGGCCGCACCATTCCATATTATGTAAATGCGAGAAGCTAAAGGCGTGAAATTTCTTATGTCTTAATCATGCATTGTTTCCGCACTAAATAGGAAACAACAAGGCGGCAGGAAAACGGAATACAGAGAGTACAAACCGCCCTGGTGGCAATGTGGGAAGAAGAAGAAAGGGACAAGGCTAGAATGGAAAATAGAGCAGTGGAGGTTTGGATTCGCACGGCTACAGATGCAATTTGGTTAAAATGGAGGCACTGCGAGGTAAGGAAATGCAGGAGGGAGAATGTTTTGCCCAAGCCATTGAGCGTTGGTTCTAAGCGCATGGCGGCCTGCCGGGTTTTCAGATTTCGTATTCTGTACGTGTTCCATGTTGCCTGGCATGTATGTTTTCCAGGCTTGCTGATAGGCTCTTCTATAAATGGGCATCTGCGCAGAAAAACGAGTAAGGAAAGAAAAGAACACTTCTGTGCTGCATTCGTCTTCCCCGTCTTGCCCATACAGAGACAACTTTTGGAGACAAGTTTCCACTGTACCTCCATGTAACCGGGGCTTCTGGTTTAACACAGCGTTTCTCGCACGCACCCATAGTTGTGACATTATTACCGCGCCACAGGCAGAAATGTAGGGGTGTAAGAACGGAGATTTTTCAGTACACATTTGAGTAAAAATAGAGCAGCTAAAACCGAATCAAATGCGAATCGAATATTTTTAGGAGTATTCACTACTTGTGCGAATATTCGCAAAAAAACGAGCAATCGTTAAAATAGCGAAGCGCTAGCGGGGACTCTGCTGTACGGGGCTTAGCTTGTAGCGGTGTATCTATAGCTGTCAGATCACGCATAAGTGTTTTCAGTCAAGTAAGACGGAAAAGTGTCAATTCACTACAACATAAAAACACAAGAGAATAAAGCATCAAAGATCGAAATACTAGAAGAAACTAGCGCAAGCAAGAAAAAATTGAAGATGCGCTCTGTTTTACTTAGTTTACTTTCTTGCTGCGTTGAATGTCTGCTTTGCTTAGTCTTTATATCTTATAAAATGTGACACTTTATTTTCCTTGAAGGCCCTGTAGCAATAAAAACCTGAGCGGTGCAGAATGAATCCCAACATAAAAAAAAGCTAATTATAAAGGCATTTATTCTTAACAATATCCTCGTTCTTATCTAATCAACTGAAGCGCTGCGGACATTTTTATCATTGATAATAGAGGCCGCGTAGCCTTGTAACTAGTTGTAGTGGCTTAAAATCTAGTAATACGTATCTGATAAAGGATGCACTATTCTAATTTTGTGAATATCAGTCTATGATGCACGTAGTTGAGTGCAGAACATGGGAAGAGGGGAGGTGAGTTAGCAAAAGTGCTACGAAACATAGAGAAACGGCCTAACGGGCAACCAGTTTCGTGGTAATTTAAGCATTTTTTTTTATTATGGCAATGCTCCCAGCGCGTCTGTTGTTATGTCGATCGCAAGAAGCTGAACTGTCCTGGAGAAGCTCAAGAGTGTTAATTGCGTTATGGGTGCCAAGGAACTATAAGGACGCCGTACACATTAGTTTGCGACAAATTACAGCTTTCTCAGAAAATACGTCCAAGAACTCACCAAACATGCTTATCTGGGTCATTTTACCCAGTGATCGCGAAAAAATAAATTCAAACGAATTGCGTTTGAAAATACTTCTTGACAACTTCCCTGTTCACTTTCACTGCTGCCAGTTCACTTCAGGGAAGGAAACAGGTTATAAAATTATTGCTGTGCTAACTTTTACATCTCCCAGATCTCATCTATCCTGCGCCGACTGCAACGAACTATTGCGAATTTCAAAGATCTTGATATATTATTGAATTAGCCTCCTGCTACTTTCTTATCATCAACTTTTAAATAGCCAAAAATTCAAAAAAATTTGTGCGCATAGCCTTATTACCTGCTGCTATTTGCATGCTTTGATCCCTGACAACTGAATGCCCAGTTTCAATATTTTAAAATTTTAGACGTAAGAACAAAAATATTTTCAACGCTGCGACTTACTTTTGCATAAAAACTGAACGTAGCTAGTCTGTGATTCCCACCTTAACCGAAAGGAACAAAAGAAATTTGACTTCAGCGAACAAGGCTTTTTGCTTATTTCCGAGAAGAGCGGGCGAATAATGTCCCTTACAGTCGGTTCATGCGCAAATATACACTGTTGAAAAATGCCCGTCAAGATGCGTTCTACAGGCGGGGTATTAAACGTAGACCCTGGGGAAATATATGCTGCACCCACAAGCGTTGAGTTTCTGAAAAGAAGTACATTTGAATTGAGAATATTACAGTCGAAAGCAGTTTGAACTAAAAATAAACTGAAGCTATACCCTCGATATGCAGTAACGAGAAGGTGTTGGCTAGAGTGGCTAAACGTGTGCAAATCACCGAAAAGAAGGGCGAAAAGTTGAAAATTTATAACGCTTTCTAGGGAAAGGTTGATTTTGAAACGGAGTCCTATTGAGTTTGTCTCGAAGATATATCGCAAGCTTTCACCGGGAAACAAACACATAAGCAAAGAATCACTGCGTAGAAAAGTAAGACCACCTCTTTCGCTACAGTCATGCGTTCGGCGTTTCCGAATTATAATGTTGCGCGGACTGATATAAAGAGCTTGCAATTCATTTTGGTTCCTAAAAGATTCACAAAAACAAATAAAAAATTTCGGCCTACCTTTCCCGGGAATCTGAGAGGAAAATGCTTGCAGTTGGAATTACCAATCTAAGGAAGATTGAAACAGTCGGCAGCTGTGCATGTTGTCGAAACGAGTTACAGAGCAGGCTGTCTCTGAATGACCAGTTCCACAGCGCGAGTGTGGCGTTAGAGAGTTGAAACGGCTTTCTTTCCGCTGACATGAAGCGCTAAGCAACAATTTAGATCTTGGAACGAGGGACCCAAAATCGGTCTGGCTTGCTGCTGCCAAAAATGAGTCTTCCTACTGCGCCCTGCTTGGAAAGACACCACCCATTTCTTGCCGGGGAAACTAACTTATCAAACCAGGGAAAGGCACATCTAAGAAAAATTATTTACAGAACGGCCATTCTGGTCCACTGGCTCTTAGCCTTCGCCACATGACAGAGAGACAGACAGAAAAACTTTATTGAGCAAGTGAGTTTTAGAACCAGCTGGGTCCCTGGGCCACTGCGCGGTCCCGCACTGCATCAAGTAGGTCATGCCGGGACATGACGTCGGCAGCCCGAGTCACTGCAGCAAGCTGCGATGTCGGGTCGGCAGACATAAGCAGGACCTCCCAGTCCTCCCAGCTCGAGATGGCGTGCTGTCCCCGCGGCGGAGGATCAGCAGGGCAGCCGAAAAGGATATGGGAGAGTGTGGCGTGGGGGTCACCGCATAGGGAGCATGCAGGGGATGTGCCGCAATAGTGGGATAAAAGCTGAGGGGATGACAGAGAGCGGGTCTGGTGGCATATGAAGAGGATCCGTTGGGAGTGCGTAAGAGAGGGGTGGGGAGGAGGGTAAGTCCGACGGTCCAAACGGGGTATTTGCGTGAGCTCCGCAAAGGTGTACGCCCGCTCCCTCGAGAATCCTGGTTCGAGACTGTCCTGAGCCCGGCAAATCATACCTCGGGCCAATTTATCGGCAGCTTCGTTTCCAGGGTTCCCAGAGTAAGCCGGCACCCACTGAAGCTCTACCCTGCGCGGTAAATTTTGGGTAGGGGTGTGCAACATTTGCCAGTGTGCAACAATTGCCAGGCAGGGGCGTGAATCCTGCCCCTGGCAAAGTTGGACAGCGCCGTTTTGGAGTCGCTGAAGATGTATTGGGCGTCCGAATGTGCAAGGGCTAGGGCGATGGCGGTCTCCTCTGCCTCCTCAGGCTTCTAGCCCGAGGGAAGACGGGGAGTTAGGGGGTGAGGTAGGGTTGGATTGTAGGCAACTGCTACAGCTTCATAACCTGTACATGCGGCGTCTGGAATAAACATTGATGTAGCCCTTTCAAGATGATAAAACCGGCACCACTTTAACTTTACATCAAGGGCAGCTGCTGGGTAGTTGGATCAAGCACCTGTGTTGTCGTCTTGTGTGCAGTCTTGGGGCTAAAAGTCCCTTTTTAATCACGCATAAACAAAGCCATATCACGCATACATTATCTGACAATACAAAAGCTGACTCTCAGTGACTGGCAAATGTGCTCTCTTTTTTAAAGGGGTACAGACACAAAATTTCCAACGCAAAGAAATGACGTGTTTTGTTTCATAGGCGTAAGGAAAAGAGATAACAAGCAAGGTTCAGTCCCATGCGTTCAGTGGAACATAGTGTCACGATGAAGACGAAGCAGGCAGTGGCGCGGGAAGGAGCGCTCACGCTAGGCTGACGACCATGAAATCATCTCTTGTCGAACGTTCATCAAGCCTCATTCTTCGGCTGGGTGCCGCGTGACAATATTGCGATTTCGGATGTTGTCCGAAGAGCCGCTCGGCGCTTCCTCCCGCATCGAGTGACGCCAAGGTGTACTTGCCCCGGTTATTGTGACGTCACCGGACCCAGTGGTTGTGTAAAAAAACAACCAGTGCTTGTCGGAGGCGCCAACGCCATCAGGAATGCGGTAACCAACGTTGGCCGGTCGACCATTGTCAAGGTGAACTTCAGCGCTTGCGCCGACCGAGACCAAAAGTACCGGTAAAAAATAATCTGCGATTAATTACTAACACTGCAAACTGTTGTTTTGAGCTGATTTTTATGATTGCTGGCCCGTAGGCCTCTCTCGGTGCAAATAAATGGACACCCAAATACGATGTCTGTACACCTTTAATAACATTGTACCTAGCGATATTAAACATTATATCTTTTTATACCTGCGGGCTTCAATATGTTTAATCGTCGAAATTATAGATAACTATTTAGAAAACCGCTCATTATAGTCCTGTTGCGGTGTAATCTTCAAAGGTGACCGATAAGAAGGAACGGTAATGACATACGCGTAATCCTCGTTGAAATGGTTTTTGTGTTAGACATCATACTAGAACTTTTCTCCACTCTTTGTTGCGAATTTTCTGCACGAACAAGTAATTCATGTGACGAAGGCAGCGGAGCTCTGATTATTTTACCTTCTCTCACTAAGTCTGTCCAAATGCTTTTTTCATACGTCGCCGCTTGATTAGATTGCTAGTAAATAAAGACAAGTCCAACTCAAATGTTATTCGGCTTGCAGGACTGAAGGCCGAAAAGGGCAAAGGCCATGAATTTCATGCTGAAAAATTTAGAGACATTCATTATCGACTGTCTGGCCGCATATTTTTGGTTCTGTTTGGCGATGTGGATTACGGTGGGAATATTCACGGCAAGCTTCGTAAGACAATCATTTCTAAATCTAATAAGTGTACTTTTTCCAATGTGGATGATGGGCTGCCTCTGTCTCAGTGGATTGCAACAAAAGTTCATTGGCCTCTGCTTTATCTCCAACTGTTTTGAGGGTATCAAAATTGCCACACTGCTCACATTCTGCGAGCACCGCCATGCGGCCGAGCGGCATGTCTGGGCTCGTGTGAGAGCGAGGAAGTCAATGTTCCCGCTCGGACGCGCGCTTCTTTTCTTCTTGGCCATCCGATTAAAAGCCCCTTTTGCGGCGCCCTACTTTTGTCGGTGACATTTTGGTGGAGGTGCTGGGTCTCATCCCATGTACGGTGAACGCGACGATATCCTTGACGCTTCTCCTCGACGCGCGGACGCCACACCTGTCCACAAAGCGAGCCGTCGCCTGCGAGCCGTCGCCTGCGAGGCCTGCAGCCCGAGTTTGAGCCACTGACAAGGCCTGTGCGAGCTATGACTTCCACCACTGGCAGCCAGACAGGTCAGTACTCCGGCAGTCCGCCCCGTTCGTCCTTCTCGCATCTCGGTCGCCACTATCCTTCCACGGAGACCGGCTCGAGGATGTTGAAGATTGGTTGGCCAGTTTTGACCGTGTTGCTGCTTTCAACCAATGGAACGGCGTTCGGAAGCTGATGAATGTTTATTTCGCACTGAAAGACTCGGCGAAAACGTGGTTCGAGAACCACGAGGCGTCCTTCTCCACTTGGGCAGCTTTTTGCCGAGAGTTGCTCGCGACATCCGGAGCCCTTCACATGGCGTCCTCATAGCCTGAGTCGCTTTGGGGCGTTAAACCCAGAAAAAACAAAACAAAACCAAATCTGCTGAGACAACGTGGCCACAGCTGGCACAGGTCAGGGTTAGCTGGAAAGATGAGAGAGGCCTTTGTCCTTAAGTGGATGTCGTAACGCTGCTGCCGTTAATTATGATGATTATTTTTTTCAGAGGACTACTTGAACTGCGACTTCCGAAATGAGATCTAGATGGCCGCCACTCTCCTAAATATTAAAAAAAATTTACCTCCCTGAAAGATTTATTAATGAGCAGCAGCAAGGGGCAGTACAAAATCGCCAAGCACCTGAGAACAAGCCGTATTAAAACTGTCCCTGAAGCTCGTACGTTTTCAAGATTCGCTGTGAAAACACAAGTGGAGCCAATTATTATTCAATCGTGAAAACGGAGACTTCATACCTACGCAAGTGTCCAGTTGTAGAAAGTTGTTCCAAACTTAAAGAAAAGTTTCTTTGCAGCAGTCCTAATTAGAAAGCACCTGATTTTCTTGGGCCACAGCAGCACATGTTGGTGACATCAGTCATTCGATCATTCATCTCCGCCCCGAACCTCCACTTCTTTCTGCCCAGTCCTTGACGGTTGCCTTGATTAATTTGTAACCGCGTCTATCGACAGAGAACAAGATCAAAGGAAAAATATTCTTCCACAAAAACCGTGACCTAATGTACCGGTCGGCAATTTGAGAAAAAAAAAGCACTGTAGGAAGGAGCAATCACGAAATCAAGTGAAAAAAAGAAGGGTTCAAATATGACGTGCCGAAAGCATCGACATTGAAGGCGTCTGTTTTTAGGTGCTTCGGCTTGCGAGAATCAGAGTAATGAAGACTACCGCTAGGTGTGTGAATGACCGTATGTCTCGGAGGAGCGGTCGTATGGGCCCTCGGCCACCCGTTATCACTCAGTATTCAGCGCGATGTCTCTTACTCAGCTTTCACTGAGGTGCTCTCATTGCATTCCTATCAGTGATGATTAGCTATCGAAGCAATTGTTAGTATTTTGGTTTTTTGTGTAACTGAGAGCAGTTGTCAGAATTGAGGAGACAACTGAGTGGTAAGAAGTATCTTGACCGAGATTGTGTGCAGTAAACGATGAAAATTAATTTCCGAAATCTTCGCACACTATAATACATTACAAAGGTATTTCAACCTATTGCTGATTACACTCTTCTGCGGTACATAGGACTCGCACATGCCGAAATTTCTACAGCATCTGACGTAGTAAAGGACCGTCAAGTTGGTTTGATTTATTGGGGCTAACGTCCCAAAGCGACTCAGGCTATGGGGACGCCTTAGTGAAGGGCTCCGGAAATTTCGATCACTTGGGGTTCTTTAACGTGCGCTGACATCGCACGATACACGAGCCTCTAGAATTTTGCCTCCATCGAAATTCGAACGCCACGGCCGGAATCGAACCCGCGTCTTTCGTGTCGGCAGCCGAGCGCCGTAATTACCGAGCCACCGCGGCAGGTAAAGGAGCGTCAATTATACAGGTGAATATGTGTATATGATATTAAATGCCGGAAGTTCCACGTCGTGTAGAAGAGCCCGTTTAAGTTTCTCTCTGACAGGCGCATTACACGTCTCGACGCAGGAAAAGGTACAGCACAAAAAAGACAGGACTAAAGGAGCGGACAGACACGACACAGGCGCTGACATACGACTGATGATTTTATTCCTATGATAGCGCAATAAATATGAGAACTTAAGCACAATCAACTTGTGGTATTGCATCGCTGATTTAGTTCGTCAACAAACAGAAACAAAGAAGGAAAGAGGTAAAATCAGCACTAGTCACTTAGCCGCTAAGATAATCAATTTCTTTTTGAGTGAGCACAAGAGATGGCTTGCTCACGCACTTTTCTTGCTTTTCAAGAATCAGGAACACTTTCAAGTATTTCCATCGTGCGCTGGTCTCTAAGCCTGTACAAAACAGTTGTCATACGCAAAGCTGGGGAGCATTTGCACTCAAGGCAATGTAAGGCAAGATTAGTTTTGGGGGGTGGTGCCAAGGAGCGTTCATGTTCTTTTAAGCGGTCATTCACGCGTCTCCCAGTTTGTCCGATGTAGCATAGTCCACAAGATAGCTCAGTTTTGTACACTACACTTTTTAGGCATGGCACATAACGGAATTCATGTTTTTTCTCACAATCGGCAGGTGCGGTCTTTCACAGCAGACTGTCTTGCAAAGGCGCTTCAATTTGTTAGGAGCGGAAAAGACAACTCGCGCACCGGCTTTCCCGGCTATCGTTTTCAAGTTGTGCGATACCTCATGTACACAGGTATAACCGCAAAAATACGGCTCTGCACATCTTTACGGGAGACAGTTTTTGTTCTTGGTTGGCACTTGGAAGTCGGCAAGCATCTTTTCCGCCACTGTGCGCATGATGTGTTCCGGGAAACCGGCCATTCCCAGCCTCATTATCTGGCTTTTGAAGCTGGCTTGCATTTGATGGCAGCATGATCTAGATATGGCATTTTTCAAGGCGGCTGTCACGATGCGTCGTTTAACTAGCTTGGAGTGCGAGGATGAGTAGAATAAAAACCCTTTTGGCGCTCGGGGTGCGTAACGCCAGCACAGCTCTTTGTTGCTCGTTAGTATATGTGGATCCAGGAAACGAATCGTCTAGAAGCGTCTAGACACATTCCTAATTGCCTCGCTCATTTTGAGGATTTTATTTTTTTTCTAGGACAATCATTTTAAATGTCGTCAGGCTCGCTAACCTTGTAATTGGGCTCTTTGGACGCCTCTGCATAGAAAAAAACAATGGTGAATTGTCTCTGGTGTACTGCACAGGCGGCAGTTCACCGATCATGGCGCAAGCATCTTCTTAGCATGAAGCCATGCCTTCACAGGCAGCGTAGATGTGTGCAGTTTAAAGAAGAATGTTTTTGCAGCAGAAGAAATGCATATTCGCATAACACGTTTTAAAACAATGGTATCAAGAAACATCAGAAAAGGTTGCCGATACAGCAGTGCAGGAAAGAAATACTCAATAAGTATCTGAGTCATCTGCCTTCTAGAGAGGCTCTACAGGTAATCTAAATGAAAGGGCACAGCGAGGAAATTAAAATGTTAGCAACTTCCTTAAGGAATCCCTACAAAGGCCCCTAATGAGCCTGTCCTGGCAGTGCGAAGAGGAAAGTAAATGAGCACTGAGACGCCTAATAAGCACGGCTACTAAAAAAAGGTGGTTTGACGATTTGAAAAAGAAATGAACGCAAAACAAGCTGATACACTAATAAGTGAACAAGGCGTATTCCACCTGATTCTATAGAAGAAACAAGTTGTCACGAAGCATAGGTTTCCATTGGGAGCGCCGTACGCAGGTAGCGAATATTCTGTGCATCCTGTGCACTTTCTTCCTCGCACAAAGGAGAACCTTAAGGAAATAGGCAGAATTTGCAAATAAAAAATTTTCAAGACTTGAGCCCGGGCAAATACTGACAGTTCCCTACCCATCCACGCCTGGTTTTCTTACCACATGGGCAATATCTGCGAGTCCGTGTAAACTCCGCTGTTGCGAATTTGGGACAAAGAAACCCCTAGGTGCTGAAGGGCGCCGCAATCTAAGCTTATGCCACCAAAATGACTTGGCCTCACACCCAACAACCAAACTAAAAACCTTTGAATTTATCTAAATTTAGAGCCCACCTGATACCTCACAAAATTGTTCAGTCAAATGTAATGCCTCAACTACACTCTTTTTTTACAGCAAAAGAGAGGGACATAGATGAAATATTAAGATAATACTATTAAGCAAAGATGAAATATTAATTTCACATTGTGTCAGGGAGAAACAAAGGAAAAATGGGCTCTTAATGATACTGAGGGAAGGAGGTTCAAAATATAGGGCAAACAACAAAGGCGATAATGGACAGCCTTGGTGAAGTGACGATTTTGGCGGAATTGATTTGGTTAGCTCCTGGTTGACAATTAGCCTTGTATAGGACTTCTCACATCACAGTATTATGCCCTTGAGCAAAACGTCTCCAATATTTGTATGATCTACTAGCGCAAGCAAGAAATCACGACAAACTTTATCAATTGCCTTTGCAAATCAATCTGAATAAGAACTACTTGGCCAGTCAGAACGGATACTGGATACTGTCTCCAAAGCCGAAGGGGAAGTATGAACATGGGTTTGGATACTGCGGCCCCTGATACTGCAGACCTGACGCGAGCCTATTAGGTCAGCGACAGCTAGCTGCTGAAAACCATAAAGAACCTTAGCAAAAATTTTGTAATTTCTATTAAAGAGGGAAATGGGGCGATACCTTTGAAATGTTTTCAACCGATTAGCATCTTTGCTTTTTAGAATTAATATAGTATTCAAAGAACAAAAAGTGGGAGGCAGAAAGCCAACATAATGAGATGCCTAAAAATGCCTAAACCAATATAGGCACAAGGCAAAGCAAAATTGTTTTATTTAACTTGCTAGTAATACCATCTGGGCCAAGAGATTTCTGACTCTGTAGGTGAGAAGTTAATTTCGTTCAAAGTTTGACAGCAACATCCACTACAGCACGCTTCTCATCGTCAAGTAGAGCAAAGGTTTCAAGTAAGCAACTGCAATCTCATCTCGAATTTTTGCCCCCATAACCCCCAAAGAGCTTCCGATAGTAGTTAAAGAAAGCATGAAGAATACCATTGACATCGCTGAGCGTGCAGCCTCCAGATGGAATTTCGAGTATTTCCTTAGCGAGAACATCCTGCCTCTCATGACTGTATGCCCGACGACACGGTTGCTCATCCAGAAACCTAAGGTACCTAAAACTTATCAAGGCCCCCTTGTATCTTTGGGTTTCAAACTGTTGATGCTGTGCTTTGCGGTACTGATATCTTCTGCAAACGTGCCTGGGATAATCCTCTCTAACTGATTGAACTGATCTGAAGAATGCCAGAGCTCACGAAAGTGATGTATGTTCAAATACGCGATTCTTCTGGGGCTTCAATAGCAAAGTTTTTGTTTCTTGTTTAATTGAATGCCATTTTCACGAAACAGAGATATCGAGGGGACCGTGTCTTTTCAAGCAAGTAGATACAGCACGTAGAAAGAGTTCATCTGCGAGCAGACAGTTATTCAACTTTCGTAGCTCATATCAAAGATCGAGTATGCAACGACTGTACTCGCCTATCTGAAGAGACACCATGCACTGATCACTGAAGACTATGGGCCGCACCCAGCAATCAAAGACGCTGGCTAATATGTCTGCTGAAACGTAAATTCTGCCAAGCCGAGCACTAGAGCAACAATGAAAATGAGTAACGTGAATATTGTCGCCCCTATCACGTCCAACATCCACAATGTTGTATTCACATGCCAAATTAGTAAGGAAGCACTAAGGTTATGAAGCTTATTTAACACGGCTGGGCCCTCATCCCTACAGATATAATTGGAATCACCCAACAGTATAATTTTACGATACGTGCATAAATGGTCAACTAATGACCAAAAAACTAGCCTTCTATCTTGCTGCTTTACACAGACATAAAAACAAATAATTCGTAACTGTGTACTCTAAATTGCGAGGTCATAGAATATTAGCCGCCCGTCATCATCTATGCAATACGACAGGGCAGTAATTCTCAGTGTGTTGGCCAGGAATAGCATGCACCCACCTTATAACCCTCTCGAGAGGTTGACGATAACACGAATTCTGAGTAGAAATGGCTTGAGAGCAGCTTCAGTCTCCTCATCAGAGGACAGCTTGGTTTCCTGGATGGCTGTCAAACTCACCCCTATTTGTTTAAAATATGCCGTAACTGATCTTGCATTCGACGGATACGCCAACCCCAAACGTTACAGGTAGCGACCTGAAATGCGGCGACGCTCGCCAGTTTTGGTGTCCGTCTTACTGAACGCCATCCCCTGGAATGGGGTGGTCCGCCTGCAATTCGGTGGCCTCTAGGACAAACATCGCCCTTCATTTTGAGGTTACCATTCACAATGCAACCACACCTTCTTCTCATCGCCACCGAAACACACCTCCTCATCTGCTGGACGCTTCAAAGGTGCGCTGTTGTTCATGGCATCTTCTGAGACAACCAAGGCCTCGGCCCATGAAGCCAAGTGTACCGCGTCGCTCGCAACCACACTTACAGCCAATGAAGCACCAAACACTGTAGAGACTGACACCTCACTCGGCCCACTGCCGCACTCCCGCGACAAAGGGCATCACCACCGGAGCAGGTTTGCCGTACATTCACTGGCTGTAGCGCATCCACAGACTCAACCGAAGGAGTGTCCAGCTCTCGTGATCTCTCGGTGATAGATGGCCCCAGAGCAGCAAGCACAGGATTGAGAGTGGCAGGCTGAGGCAGACCCAAGTCCGGTGGCTTTAGGCCTAAAGACGGGATCCAAGGTGGTCCCTACTTGTGGGCAGTTCCTTGTTGTTTGGTGCAGAATACTTCGGTCCCCCTTGTGCTTGCAGTTCATGATTAATTCCGCAGGCGCGTCTACAACATCCGACACATCCATGTGTTCGACGCCACCTCATCGTCATGGGGCCAGTTGCTGTGACGCAACCTGTCAGCAAAGCTCATGACGCAGTTATCTACTGTGTGGCCAAAGCATCAGCACTGGGCGCACCGAAGCTTACGACACTGACGCTGTACATGGCCCTCCCGGCTACAACGAAAAGCGGAGGCCTACCCGGGATCACAACTAAAGCCTGTACTTCGAAAAAATTGAGCGTGTGAGGAATTGTACATGCTCATACTTCTCACGCTGCACAGTTTGTACAGTTCCAAAGAGGCTCCAAGCTTTCCATAATCCTCCGGTGTTCCATTTGCCGTGGAAGCTATATCAGCTTAATTTTTACCTTTTTGGTGTCCGGGTCAAATACTATATACTATACACTTTAAACCTTCAACAAGAAACTCTGCTTAGTGAACAAGCTTCTGCTTGCAGGAACTACTGCCAAAGGTAAGCATTCAAACGTGGCTCATTTGGTACTGCCAATATACAGAATGTCACGGAGGTCGAAAATCTGCCCTAGAGTGTCGCGGTGTCCGGGAGCAGGTACGTGCGGGCGACCCCTGAGGTCAGCATGCAGAAAGACGGTGTTGAGGACAACATTACCAGTAAGAAGTCGGACGACAACTTTGCACGAGTTCATAGTACATCAGGCATCGGAAGATCTCGGCCAACGGCCGATGCGCTGTTTCAAGCTAGAGCAGCTAGAAGTTGCTCTGAATGGCTGTGTCTTGAATTGCTTGTAGGCTATCACCGCAGTGAAACACTCCTTGTGTTAAACTCCTCTACACTCTCGCGCTGTATTGTTTACCCCAGTAAACGGGGCACAAACCCACGCGGGGGGACTGACCAAGGTATCGTTGTTGAATGCCAAGAAAAATCGTTTGGTATTTGCGCATGGGAGATAAACAACGGCATGAGGCGGAAAAGTGGAATAGTGGAATGACTGAAACTTGCAAATAAAATTTTAATATTACTTGAAAAATTAAAACAAAAATAGAAGTTTGTAGTACCGGGAGAGAAAATATACACATTTTTTGACATGCGAATGAATTTGGGATATACTTATCGAGGTAACCAACCAGTTACAATAATGTAGTCTTGAAGATATCCGCATACACTTCTTAGCACGAATTCCTTGGCACTCGCACCGAATGAGAGAAGATGGAAGATACCAAGGGAGTCCTAACCTCGAAAGAAGGACCTCCAGATACATCTTTCTCTGAAATGCGAACCGCCGGCAAGAGAAGAGAATATGTTCTATTGCTTGAACTTACCCGCAGGAGCCACAAAAGCTTGTCGTAGCGAACCTGCTTCTGCATAAGTAAAAATTTAGGTACGGCCTCCTGCATCGTAGAGTCGTCACTGACACCTCTGACATCCTTGATTTACATGACCTTACATTCCAATGGTACACTATGTGCAGAAAATCTGCGGTACTGATGAATGAATTTATATAGCTGGCTGGGAGATTGGGAACCCCTAGATAAGGTAAATCTCCAGCAGAATGAGGTGAGAGGCGAGATATATTGCACGGGCACTGAGAACCGACAGTGCCAATAAATCAGCCATCTCATTAGAATAGACCCGAATCATTTGGTACCCAGACAAAACGGATTTCTCTTTCTCTCACAAAGCGTGAAACAAAAAAATCCCAAGGAAACAATTCTATACACTTTTTCCTGAAGTTTGGAGTGAGACTAAAACTGAAAGGCAGTCTGCAAAGATGAGAACCTGTGCTACATGCCTCGGAATTTTGATAAAAGCGAAACCAATTGCCAAACCTCCGCAGAGAATATGGGAGCGTAATCAGGGATACGAGTTGAACTGCTCCAAGCCAGATCCAGAAAATATATTCCAACCGCTTCCTTCTCACAGCTACGGAATGCATTAGTAGGGAGAACAGCATGATGGGGAATGTTATCTAGGTGATCAGCAAGAAGAACACTTAGGACATTTGCGCTCATATGTGTCGCATGGGGCGGAAAGTTATAGTCGTAACAGAAGACCGGGTCAGTCTGCGTCAGCAACTCGTTACAAGGAGATCAGATTGACCTCAGCGGGGCTAACAGGCTCGGCGTGAACTTGTGGAAGATGATACCGCGGCCAATGATTAGAGAAAAAGAGGTGTGATTGGGAGACAAAAATGGGAGTATTAATTCCAGGGGTCAGTCAAAGGACCAGAGGAATGTACGTGCGGTTAGAAGTTGGGTTTCGCAGTCATTAATTAAAAATTACTGCTAACTGTTGTGTTTCGGTAGTGTGCCCACAATTTGCCAGTTTTGCACTCCACATATATGCCTGAAACGGCGGATGCGAGGATTGAGAAAACTGTTTTTTAAGGCTTTTACTGGAAATATGTTTCCTTCTTTGCTGTTCTAACTCCGCTGGGGAACTAAATTTATATATATTCTCAACTTTTTCTTTTCTTTGGTTGTCGTTTTAAGCACCTATCCTAACTGTGACCATACACCTGACATTAAACATTGACCCATTGCTTTAGTTGCCACTGCTCTTATGGGGAGTGAAAAGAGCATTTTAAGAATCAAGAAGCGCTGGTGCTTCATCTTCATAATGTTGTGCATTCATTTCAATTTCCATAATACGTTAGAATATGTGTGCAGTGTGAATAGCAAGAATTATTCAACTATGTCCTTCTTCTGGCAGGAGAAGTTTCATCTCACGCCGGTTGTTCTATGTAAGCCCCCCCCCCCCCCCCCCCAACAAGCGGTCTCACCTGAGGCACCAAAATCCACTCTGACACTTCTGCACACTTCTATCCGTGTGCGCACCGCAACCTTAAACTTGAATGAGTATATGTATACCTTCAATTCGTCAGAGCTGAGATCCCAACACCTGGTTCGCATTCCTTCATTTAGGAGGTCTAGTTTTCAAAGTTTTAATCCTCGAGAGCACACGAGTAGAGTGGAGATGCATTCTCTGGCGCCTACAATTTCACGCTTGCTTTGTGCAAGAAGAGTTTCGCACGGAAGCTGTCTGAGTTAGATGGAGAACGGTGTGCAAGCGAAATGCATTCCCATACTTCCGCCAGCGTCGTCAACTGAGCGAGTTTGAGGACGATGCAAATATTTGAAAGCTTCCTACTGTTGGCAGAAATTTACCGCCTCAGTCGGCGAAATCCATTTCGTGAAGCTACGAGCGGTGCATTGTTCTCCCTGATGACGCTGCCTCCCGGAAATTGTCGGAGTAGGCGGGCACCACATCTTCACAAAAAGACAAAGAAAGTTCCAATGGAGATCTATGCTTTGTGTGTTCGCGGATGTTATTTCAGATGAACTCAACTTACGCAGCCTGCATTATAAGACAGTTACAAGCGCT